>JAAAKD020000207.1:3285758-3321166 GCA_010014825.2 Danaus melanippus
GTGCTAATGAAATACAAAAAGTCCCTATGTCCTACCACTCGTTCTGCATCTCTAAACTCATTGCAGGGATCTTATATTTATCATTCTCGTCTTGTCGAATATATCCGACTTCAATATATCCGTATTTTGGACTTTCTTACTTGACTGCTCCATTCCATCCATACTTTCCATAAACTGCTAATGGAATTGAAATCTTTACTCTAGCTCTGGGGTATGTTTGTCTTTGAGAGCGATGTAACAACTTCATCATGGGATTTCCCCAGGATGTCTCTTGGAAACTTTAATATTTTAAAGAGCTCCGATGGCCTTTTTCGACTCATCTCAAAACTATTGCGAACCCTGAATAAAGCCTTTGGCCTATAATATTTATTGCTGACCATGAATCGCGTCATTCTCATTTATAGAAACGGGAAAAAGATTTTAGATATAGTATTTGTTAAGGCCTAGTAGGTTCCCATCAATAACTTGATCTTTTTTAAGGAAGGACAAAAATTGCTTTTCCGAAAGTAAATTGGTAATATTATAACAAATTAAAATTTAACAAAAATATATAACAAATTAGAAAATTAATTCATGATGATAAAACAACTATAAAATGTAAATAACCCAAATTATCTAAAAAAATTAAATATGTCTACTTCGATAATTTTATAAATATTCTAATGTTGCCAGTAAAATATTCAAAAGTTGTTTTAATTAGGTGCAAGGTAGATATGTAATTGCGTAGTATATAAAGTTTTTTATTCACTAGTTTGACTATATTATTGCTGTTTGATATCAATTTATTTCATATAATCCAGGTAGAGCGTGTAAGTTTATGAAACAATAATTGTCGTTTATTATATTATTAGAAATGCAAAAAAATATAATTAAATGTATCCTGTTCTGCGCTGTAAGTATAATTTAAATGAACGTTGTAACTTTGTTATTACATATGTATATTATTAGCACTTTGTAATTTTATAGTTTCAAATTGTTTCTGGGACTTATTCGAAAAAGATTACGTTGAATGATGGTTATGTGATGCCGCCCATCGCATTTGGTACTGCAACCCCGGTGTGTATTAAAATGATCTTTTTAACTTTTTACAATTATAATAGTCTATAAGATAAACAGTAGTGTTAGAGCAAAATAATTCAGTATAATAAGATATATATGCAAGAAGTCATAAGGCAGACGACTTGTAAGCAAAAACATAAAAAGAACTCGGTTGAAATGACTTTTCTAATCCTTTTTACAAATTATTACACCTACACTATTCTGGTAGCTTATGAAATACTATATTTATGTATACATTTGATTCATTTATGATAAATTTTTTTTCAAACTAATTAGTCAACGATGTTAAGAGTGTTTAAAACAGAGGTGTTGTTGTAGAACAAGTTAGCTTTTCTGTAACCTTAGTCATAACTGAGGTAGGTGTGTCTATTTATTAATAATTTGGCCCTGATTTTTTTATGTTTTCCCCGTGTAGATAGCCGAATTGAAAGATGTTGTTTCATCTGTAATATACGCAATAGAAACTGGGTTCAGACATTTTGATACAGCTCCCTTAGATTTCAACGAGGCGCAAATCGGCGAAGCTATTGCGAACGTAACGGTGCGAGGTATAGTGAAGAGAAGAGATCTATTCATTACCACAAAGGTAAGTCAAAAATAAATAATTTTTAATGTCCTCTCTTCGTGACCATTTACCAGAAGCATATTTGTTACTATTCCACTAATATTTATTTTGTAGCTCGACGCGTATTCAAACCGAAGTGTAATTATTCCAGCGATAAGAGGAAGCTTACAAAGACTACAGTTAAGCTATGTAGACTTATATTTGGTCCATACACCAAAAAATGTGGTAATTATTACTTATTATATTTTATAATAATTGTAGGAGCCCGCTATAATTCTGAATTTCTGTCCTTCTTTATTACTGTGTTCATTTGTGCTATAACTTGCTTATGGATGTAATTCCGACAACGTTATTTGATTCGCTTATATGAATATATACCATTATTCAATTAAACAATTTCAAAATACACGTGATCCATTTTTGGAAAACAATTTTCATTTAAAAAACATTTCCTATAATTACAAAGCAACAAAATTGAACTAATTCTGACGGCTTCTTAAAGTATAAACAATCATATTGATATTTTCGCTAATTGTCGTGTGAATTTTATCTGGTAAGACCATTTCGGTTCCTTTTGCCGAATAAAAAATATCATTATCAATAAAATTCGGATACAAATACAAGAATAATATTTTTTATAAAATAATTTTACTCATCGAGCCCACAGGAACACAAATAGACTTTCTCGACCTTTGGAAAGGCATGGAAGAAGTGAAAATGATGGGATTGGCAAGGTCCATTGGTGTCTCTAATTTTGATAGCAAGCAAATAAATACGATTCTCGCACATAGCAGAATAAGGCCATCTGTTAATCAAATAGAGGTAAATTTTTGTTTTTGTTATTCCGAATGTGTTTTTCAAATTAAAATAAAAGAGAAGTAAACTTTACTCCCTAGGAATAAAAGAAATAAGCACTTCCCACCAATGTCGTTAAATGTTTTTTGTTCCGTTTATTTATTAAATTATCAAGAAAAAGGCAAATTTTCAGTTTCATGGCATAATATGTATCATTTTCTCCTTTTTGGCTCCAGGTTAATCCTACCTTTGCAAATCTTGATTTGGTATCGTACTGTCAAAAAGAAAACATAGCTGTTATGGCTTATTCTCCATTCGGCTTGCTTGTCCCACGGCCTTATAAAAATACAACCAATAATCTCACTTTTGATGACCCTACTTTTGTGAAATTATCTCGAAAATACAGTAAGACGGCCAGTCAAATCGTGTTACGTTATTTGGTAAGTACGTTACCTGAAGTAAATATCATATTGTAATAAAAAAATATACTTTTGTTATTTCTTAAATCTTAAATAAAGTCTCCAATAATCAAAATACCCACAATAATCATTACAGATAGACCGAGGAACAGTTCCCATACCGAAAGCTTTTAACAAGGAGCACTTGAGGTCCAATTTCAACGTTTTAAATTTTAAAATTACCCAAAAAGAAGTATATGAAATCAATGAATTGGATCGAAATATAAAGCTGTACAATTTTAATAATATAGAGAACTTATATGAATATTATTATGGAACTAGTTCCGCAGAAGTTTGGTTACGGGCCGCTAATATGAACGAACCCCAACAACCGCAAACAACTAACGACACAGGTGTATGTTTGTTATATAAGTATAATTAAAGATGTTTTAATATATTTTATTTTATTCCTAAACCTATGCAAAACTAAGTATAATATTGCATAGGTTTTTCATGTTGCTGGATAGGCGTTTTCCCTCGTACGACGTCTCTATGTTTCTTGTTAACTTTTTCTAATGTAATTTATTTTTTTACTCATTAGCATATGATAAAAAATTGGAGGACAATGTAAAACGGAATTCTTATCAGACCAAAAGGGTCAGAAATGATAATAATTTGTTAATTAAGACAATGTTTTAATTATAATTCTATTATCTACATATATGTATAGTAATAGTAATAGTAACAAGCAAAATTAAGATGTAGAATATAAAAGAAATTAATTTAATTAAGCATATAAAAAATCTTTAAAACCTGTTGTGACCGAAAAAAATAAAGTTTGCAACTAACTTATCTAGTTGATGTACAAATATTTTTTTAATATAGAACAAAACTTTCCATTTATATGAAGGTATATGTATTTACGGAGAGGTAACAATTTATTTTATGACTTATTTGCACATAGTAATAAACACGAAAGTGAAAAATATAAAATTCCAAACTCTCGCAAGGGTAGTACTGAAAGGGGCTTTACTTTGTTAATTTTTATATTATATTATACAATTTTAATTTATAAACTTTACTTATCCACTGAGAGTGGAATAGCAGGTTCAATCGAATACTTTTCGTTTATAACATTATAAACATATTGACATACCTATTGTAGCAATTCCATAAATACGGGGTAAAAATTAAAGAATTTTGAAATTCATCAAATATTTTCGTTAATTAATATGTGCTTATTTATTCATCTTGTATATTTTAGTATTCAATTGTTTTCGACATTATAAAAATGATTATTCTCCTGAATGATGGATATACAATGCCACCAATTGCTTTCGGTACTTTCGGAAAGGTATGTTCTATTTATATTCCTATATTTTATAAGAATACATAAACTAAACCGTGGTGAAGAACTCCAAAATGTTTGCTTATAAAATTGTCAGTTATAAATTATTTATTTATCATGTGTTTATTTTTAAAATCAGTATTATTTTGGCTGGATATCTTAATATAAATAGTTTGCATTGAAATCCACAGCTTCTTAATAATTTTTTTTTCTCTGTATTAAAAATAAAGTACGGTCTGGAAGTATTTCCTTCAAATTTAAAAATTTATATTGGAAGCATGTTTTAGATTTTCAGTTAAGAGTCTGTTGTCGTTAGGAACTAACAAAAATGTGATATTCCTTAAAGGAAGAAAATATATAAAAAAAATATATGTTATCAATATATAAAACGCAAATTATGCTCTGTGAGCATAAAATAAAAACAAAACAGTGATTAAGGCAATAGAATTAGGATACCGACATTTCGATACAGCTCCCTTATATTTTAATGAGGTGCAGATAGGGGAGGCTATTGTAAACGCCATTGAGCTTGATCTAGTAGATAGAAAAGATCTATTTATCAGAAATTCAGAATAATTTTTTAGAAATTACGCCTCCACCACCAATTCTGATAATTCCACGTTGGTAAACATAGCTGAGAAGCACAACAAAGCCGACAGTCAAATTGTGTTACGTAAATATTAAGATTATTTTAGAACAAAAACTGTAAGTTTTTTCATAAGTTGCAAAAAATAACTCTTGTACAAAAACACCACAAAAGCAGCACGTATTTTTTTGCAAGTATTATATTCTTATATTACAGATAGATCGTGGAATCACACCGATACCGGAGTCTTCTAACAGAGATTAGATGAAATTAAATTTTAATGTATTTGACTTCAGTCTCACGCAAAGTGAAATACACAGAATTAATGATTTAAATACAAGCGAGCCAGTTTACAATTTTGATAATTTGGATAACTTGTACCAATACTTTTTTGGTACTAATATGGAAGACGTTTTCAAAATTGTTAATGAAATGTAATTTTTTCATTATATAGCGAGTAAATTTATTATTAATTGACTTTGGGATTCATACGTATGATTGTCGATTTAATATTATTAATCTTTAACTTAAGCTCTATCTCTAATATTCACGTGTCTATAGATTTTAGAAATTTCCAAAAATAATTAAATTGATTTTCTTTTGAATAATCAAAAAAGTAAATTTATTAATGAAAATTCATACTTAATTAATTTTATTAAAATAAACCAATTAACTAGTGGCGGTTATTAATTTTTTATTTGTCAGTCATTAAATGAAAGAAATATTAGATGTAATGGGAGAAGAAATAAGTTTATACTATAATGAATTAATCATTTTTATTCAGTACATCACAGAAACGGATATCAACCTTAATGTAAATAATAATTAATCTTATTTAGATGCCTTACGTTATATTAATCTGTTCCCAAAATATAATGTTACATAAAAAATAGATCAGAGCAAAATTATTAAGTAAATTGGTGAATAGATAGGACGGATCATTGATTATATAAACATCACTATTGTAAAAACTATTGAGCAGGCAACAAATATTTTTAATACCTATTTGGTTCCCAAGTAAAATATACCAAAGATTAAAAACAACTATGTATATAAAACCTCACCTGATTATAATTTCTAATTAAGGTTATTTTTAAACTACAAACTGTAACAAAGGAAGATTTATTACCAACAACAAAGTGACAACTAAATTATCCAACAAAGAAATATTAAAATCTTGCAATTAAAATTATTTATGCCTAAAGTAAACATGAGGCTAGGTATCATTAATCAATGGCCAGCTGTCTAAATGAGCCGTCAATGCCGAATAATTCATCGTAGTTAGTAGGGCGTCCAGGCCTCAAGCTCTCGTTGGCGACCAGAGCGTCTTGAGCTTTAAACCAGTCACGGTACTCTATCAGTTTGTCAGTCCAGTTTTCTGAAAATATTTTTTAATTAACTTTCTGTTAATTTAAACTCGAAGATAATTAACATATCCGTCAGTTTCTTCAAATTGACCATCGTTTTTTATCGCAACTTCAGAGAGATACGATGGAGATAAAGAGTGAGGGGAGTTCTTTAAAACTTACGCTGTAATTCGTCCATAGTACCACACTGACCGCCGTATTCTTTCGGCAACATTTCTTGTGGGACGTACTTGTATAAGTCCTTGATATCTTTATGAATGAAGATCTGAAACCATTGTCTACAATTTACTACTGGACTCTTGAAATAGGAAACAGTGATCAGTATCAGTACAGTTTCATTATCTTATCATGTTTTGGCTTGCTTTTCCAAATATCGTCGTCTCCTTTATAATATTTGGTACTTATAAAATATTTTCATTAAAGTAAAATACAGCTTTGTGAGTAAATATAGGAAACAAAGGAAATAAATATTGTGTAATATATAAGAAAACAAAATTCACTAACTCTCTTCCGTATCTTTTCCTTAAGGAATGGCTTCACGAACGTTACAAATCTCTCTACGGTAGGAGAAGTGTTGATAATATGGACTTCCTTTAGTTTTACTGGATATGCTTCCTGAAACGTATTAGAGACAAATTTATATTGTACCTTAGTTCAATTTGATAAGATAAAAACTTGCTAGTAATTTTAGTCATGAACGCACATTTATATCGGAAGAGTTTTTAATCAAAATTCTAGCATATTGACTCCGATTCATAATCAGCCCTAAAAACAATTAATAAAAAAAACGTTCGACAAAACTTTACTAGTAAATAGTTGGAGTATTTCAGTTTATTATATTTGTTCTTGTTATAAATGTCTGTAGCATAATACTAACAGATATTTAATATTTTTCGTCATTAAATATAGTTATAAGTTCACTAAATCACAGACACGAAGCGGTATTAAAAGTCATATAACTTTGTCTATACTACATCTTATTTCGTAGCGCTAAAATTTTTTGTATCGTAAAAATAGCTATTAATTTTTATTTATCACTTTAAACAATTAAGGATATATTTATAAAATAATGGATGACCTATTCCATTATATAAAAATCATACATTTTAAAAGCGTCAGTGTTATTATATAGGTACCTATGTATATACTTACAATATTGCTACTTAAATAGAACCAAAATAAAATATTGATTTACCTCGCTCAATCTATTGGCACATAGAAAGATAAACAACGATTCTTTTGTTTGCTATTGTAATAATTAATAAATATGTATTACGTATGTAAGTGTCAAGTTCATTCTAAATCCTGTTCGATGCAAATATATTTTTTTCAATTATTCCTCTTTATAAACACAACGTGTCATCGAACTTCGAAAAATTTGTTTATTTTAAACAAATATTTAGTGATTCGATAAAATTTTTTATTTATTTTTTTTTTTGTATAGGATTACCTCTGTACTAAAGTAAGCCAAAAACTATATAAATATAATATAATTCATATTATGTATTGTGTACATACTCCGTTTGTAGTGTGACCAGAATTATTAGTGGTAATCCTATGTTTGATGACTTATACAGATTCGAAAAAACTTATTTAACAAATTATCTTCAAATTTCGTTGTGGAAATAAATTTCAATAAGTGATGATATTTTATACTGATGCTCTATAATTATAATAAAATAATAATAGAAATTACACCTACTTGAACACAAATCATGAACTTCTTGATTACTGACGGAGATAATCTTCCAAGCAGACTAGCACCAAGAACAGCTCCATCTAAAATATAAATGTCGCCAGCGACGCCTTCTACTTCTTCTATTAATCTGATATCTCCGATCATAAGAGCTAGCTTGAGAGTGTCCGTTATTTGCTGTGAATCTAAACTAGGATAAAGACCTAGAAGGAAGAATAAATTTTACTTACAAAATTTAGGTGTCTGTCCTATTAGCTATCAGCTGCTTCATTTCATTTTGTAATAAATAACTATTCTAATGATTAGTAAAACTATTCTAATGATTAGTCCCATTAAAGGAGTGTAGAATTTAAAAAAATACTTTTAAACTGTCTTTTCTCTTCGTTTTTGGTGGCTCAAAAAGTATATATGCACCATTTTCTATTGAGTCCTAAATGGTAAATATAAACCTTGATAGTATAAACATACGTCTGGTGAATTAGGCTAAAATTTATTAATATTAAAACGTCACACATATTCAAACTTTTTGTTTTAAAAAATTAGTATTATAAAATTTTCCTTGTATATCAATTGCTGTCATTTGATATTATTTGACAACCTTGACAATTTTCTACGTCAAAAATTATTAAGGAAATCGAATCATAATATAACATAAAACGTGACACGTGTTTTGTTTTGTTTATTTCCTATTCTTTAAACATAATACTACCATTTATTATAGCAATGATGTTGAATATTATTAACGTCGGGTACTTGGTAAACTTTACGTGAGCTGAGAACAAACATCCTTATAGCCTTGATAGATTGAGAAGAAATAAAATAAACTGAATCGCATTTTATGTTAGTTGCTTTAAACACATCTTAATATGTTTATGTACACGTATCTGTAATTATTAGCTGTTTTAAACAAGCCATAACTAAGGCAATAATTTTGCAACAATTTTAATATTTATTTGTATCTTTATTTAAGATTCAATTGAAGTGTTAGTGTCCATTTGTTTTTCTTTTTATGAGGAACATGCAAATCATCTCAAGGTTTTGTTTGCATTATCAGTTATATATTGACATTCATGTGTAAAAATGACACTGAGTTTGTTTAGTGTATTTGTTGATATGTACGTAAATCTCACCTCTGCAAATCGTCACTCTTCTGCCATTCGGCGTTACGCCAGGCAGTGCTGGTCCTTGTCTGAAACAAAAATAAAACCACTTACAAACAATCGAATCAAAATAAAGTCTGTTTAAAGCTCTAAATTGATCTTGATTTTATGTTTTTTATTTATTTTTAATATTTCTTATTAAAATGCTTACATTAATATTTATGTTCATAAAGTAACAGATACATAGTTGAACGAATTGTTTAATGGGTTATATAATATATGCAAATACTTTTATTACGTATAAA
Source organism: Danaus melanippus (assembly GCA_010014825.2). NCBI lineage: Eukaryota > Metazoa > Arthropoda > Insecta > Lepidoptera > Nymphalidae > Danaus > Danaus melanippus. Next base: position 3,294,978 of record JAAAKD020000207.1, read on the forward strand.
CTATTGACTGTGCACGACATCAATGTCAGTGCTATTAGTTAGTATCGGAAGAATTCGCAAGCATTATTTTGGGCTCTTATGAACTTGTGTCTTATGAAAATGTATATGGCTGAAGATTTATAAAAGAAAACGTTGAAACTGTCAGACCTTAAGTTAACATTTATAATTCATATTAAAATAGTGGTGATTCCTTCGCTTATTGTAAACCCAGATCACTATCATGAGAAGTCTGCACTCTTTTGTTTTTGAAGGGGAATCAGATTCAATATCTTACATTCTCTTAAGTATAACATTCATCAGAGCATCGGGGAATGACATGCGCTATCCATCGCCGTGAAGACTCTAAATTGTCTAAGCTCTGGATTATGGTTACCCACAGTATGGACAAAAAATCAAAACGCAAGCGTGTCTTTCAATCGCTAAAACAACTACATTCACGTCCACTCCTACAAAGCAAAATGTATACTTGGAATACCTCGACTGCCATCAGTTATTGCGAATTGAGTTGTACTGAAATATTTTTTGTAGGTTTGTAGGTTAGGTGGGTGGTGATGACACTTTCGGGAGAGCTATTTTACCTTAACCATGCACAGGTGTGTTTGTGTGTACTACTGTCTCGTATGAGTTGGCACTACCAAATATCACCTTATGGATTTGGTCTTCATGGAAGTAAGTGTATTGATGACCATGATTTGATTAAAACAAAAGTAATCAGGATACAAAAGTAATTCCCAGGAACGAAATTTTGTAGGATACACTTTGTCGAGTGTATGAAGAAATGGCATAATATAATTTTTCCATCCCCCTTTTTCCAGCGGACAGCCAGGACCACGACGGGTTTATTCTCGCTTTGTAAGTGGTCCCTGCCTACCGACGAAGCGTTATACTTTCTCATAACTCATAAGCACAGCGAGTATAGAAACAGTTTATTTACGAGTTGGGACTGGGTTTCCTCTAAATTAGAGTTTGGAGGTCTTCAAGAAAAAAGCTAACAGGCTTTTATTAAGATAGTGCCGTTAACATGATAGACAAGCAGTATTCAGTTCTAATTAATAAAACGTTCGTAAGCAGATACTGAGTAGTTGAAAATTTTGATTTATATGTTGTAATAATTATGAAGAAATTATATCAATTTAATACTGTCACGGAGTTTACAGCGCGGCGTTTTGAGCCACGTCACTAAAAGCCAAATATTAGTAGTAAATGTAAAAAACAGTTGACAGTCAAGTCGTGTAAAGCTCAAAGAGAACAATTTATTTATTTATTATTATCGAAGTGTTAGGTTTTTATCTATAACATTACTTATATAACCATATTAATTAACTTTTTTTTTATTTGTAATGTTAAAGGTCTTAAAAATACATCACAGACATAATACTCGTAATATTTGTACTGGTAACTACCATTATCGTTCTATTTTCCTGCATTATTTCACTATTTGCAATTTCAATTATTACAATGACATTAATAAAATAAAGTGCTCTTATACATCTCTTATGATGTGTTTATAGATTAGACATTTTATAATAAAGTAAAGAAAAAGACAATTAATCATTAGTTTACGTTGTAAAGAATTTATATTTAACAGTGTACGTAAAAAAATATATTCATTTTATTTATAATATTATTGTTAAAACGATTATTTTATAGTGATGTACGTGATAAATGATGATGATTGTAGTGTGTCTACATTCAACAATTAACACGTAGATCCAACATAGATTTCAATATTGCAAAGTACGCTTAAAAACTTACGTAATACACATTTGCTTTGCAAGATTACGCAGTCCGTGAGCGTGCCCGCCCTTGAGTGGATTAAAGCATTGTCATTGAAATTTAAACTCAGATGAGAAGATCTTAAATCACGATTTAGCTTCCGCCGTTACTATATGATCTTTAATGACATCGGAATATGAAATTAAGTGGAACGGAGTTAGCATCATTTTGCAATAAGTGAAGGTGCAAAATCTAGGCCAATGGCTGACCCGCGTGGAGCACTTATGAGAAATTTGTAAATAATTTCATGTGTCTTAACCTTGATTTTTAATAAAGAATAAAAATGAATAAAATAATTAAGGCATCTCAGTTGCGCTGCACATTAAACTTAACGGTTAATGTTTATGTATTAAGAAAATCGCGATGCAATTTGCGTACACACATAAATATAAGAAATCTGTTGATCATAACATAGAATTTAGGATGACTCACAGCTTAGTTTTCAGGACTTCTCTCAAGGCCGGGCTTGTAGCATCGCGATTGGTGAAGAACTCTGGGCAAGCGGCTCTCATAGTGAAGTACATGTCCAATTTACGTTTGCATTTCTCCAATGAGAAACTACTTCCCCTGAGGAATGTGATTATCGGCATGTCCTCTGAAACAATGTAATAAATCTTTAATTTATATATAATTAGCTTACAAGTAGGTATACGCTTTTTATATTACTATAATGCCAGATAAAATGTTCGTGCTTTTTTCCAGAATTCGTCGAATATCTATTTACTAGCCTTAGCAATGATAAATGAGAAAAAATATTTCTGCTTTTCCATGAAAATGTAATTAGTATGCATACATTAATCCATCCCGGCATATTTATAATATTCTAGGTCCATGTTACTAATGACTGGTGTTAGGTATATAACCTTTTATATTAGAATCTAAACGACGAGAAACTTCGTTATCTACATACCAAGGACTAGCACCTTGGACGTGAAATTGGGTATGTTATTATTTTGAGCTTGCTCGCGTCATAAAGTGATCACTCCATGTGTAATTATCTCTTCTTCTTCTACCTGGCAATTTCCCAGCTTTAGCCAGGGTCTGCCTGACATCAACCCTCTATGGGAATGCATTAATCAGTGATGTCTAAATACTCTTAAGAAAGTACATATGACTCGGAACAAATCACATTGGTACTTGCCTGGTTTTGAACCCGCGCCCTTATGCATGAGAGGCGGGCCTCTTAACCACTAGGCCACCACTGACTTCCATGTGTAATTATCTACATAGTCTAAATACCGTAGACCTGTAATCTATATAATTCATAGACTATATACTATTTTGGCTATAATTGTATATTTCTAGTTACTATTTTGAAATATATTTTAACATATTAAACTTAATTCGATGTTATGAAATAATACCTATTGTTTAAAAAAGAAATAAATATACACATTATCTGAAATATAACATTATTATATTGATAATAATTTTAACACGTTTGGTCAACACTACTCAATCAAAATTTACTTATAAAAATCTAAGAACGAATTGCAATAATATATCATTCACATTAAATATCCAAAGCGTATCAAACGAAAAATAATAGTACTAAGTAGAAATTAACAATAAAAGAAAAATTGTTTTATTTTAACACTAAAAGACAGAAGCAAGGTAAATATTACAACGACTTATAAAGCTTCCTAGTGGTAATAGTACAACATACCCCATTCATCAGGAAGATGAGGTTGTTTCCGAAGCCAGTCCTTGATAGCGGCAAGATCACGATCTCTTGTTGCAGGATCCTCTTTCAGTTCTTCCCTAATCTTCTTAGACAACTCCCCCGAAGGTTGCACAAGTAACTCTGACTTCAACTTCATTTTGTTTGAAATGACCGTTTCTAAATATTATAAAAAAAAACGTTTTTATATATAATTCATAAACGACATGCAATAAAAGCTGTTATTTGATAATTGGCTATTTAAATTTCAGCGACTAAAGTTTAATATATTTGAGGAAACTCATATAGTTAAAGTAACAAGGAAAACTTATATAATTAGATTTAGACATTGCACATCATTATTAAAAATTATTTTACTTAATAATATATAATATCCTTATAAGAATGGAGTTCCGTTGACAATGGTATAAATAATTTTGCTGTTGCAAAACTTATCACTGTGACAGAAAAACTCATTGCATCAGTTTTAAGCCTTGACATCATATACGTTTGTATAATGTGTTCTCGACCAATTAATAACTTACGCAGTTTTTTACGAAAGAGTTTTAAAACGTGATATTTGTGATATGTTGACTGAATATATCCTTATCATATTTATAATGGAAGACAAAGAAGATATTACGATGAAACGAGGAATTCTGGTTTTTTAGTCAAACTATGTTTTTGTTTTTTTTAAGTAATTTTTCATTATTTAAAAACCGCAGTTACCTAAGTTCTATAGATAAACGAAGGTATCATCACTTACAATAATTACAAATCGCGAAACTGGTTTTCCTCATTGCAATAAATGAGACTCCTGCATCCTTAGTACAAGTTCTCTTCGTCGCATTACATACGAAGCGGGTCCCGTTACTCATTCAATTACGTCCGTGAGTGCTGCAATTTGCTATGATTTATGAATGAAAAACTGTTAACGATCCGTATGTAGTGTGACGAAGCATACTTGGTATAAGGATGCATACTGGCCTTCCCCTTATACTTAGAATGTCTTAATATTATTTCGCTTTTAATGACTTCGAGATAGTAAGTGGTAATTTTTTTTTTAATACATGACACTACATCAATCTTCATATCAAATTTATCGTAGTATAAATCCGCAGAAAGTCAAAGAAAAATTAACCTTATCATGATCCGAAATCTAATTATAAAAAAACTAGATAACATTTTTAAGCAGCATTCAAATTAGATTATTTTTTAATTAAAACCAAAAGTCACTAATAAGATGAATGCATTTCATTTAAAATTAACAATCGTTTAATAGATTATAAAACTAATTTAAAAGTCTATATTATTAATGGTATTGTTATGACTAACGATAAATTAAAAGAAACTGTATAAGACTTTTTATCTGTGTTAGTTATAGTTAATACAATTATCTTCCAATAATTTAATGCAGTATCCTACCGCTTACTGTCTAGGGTGAATGCACGTAACTGTAAACCTCCACCTGGCTGAGAATTTCTAATATTAAAACCAGCTTTTATTCGGGAACACGACTATTACTTCGTTTATACACCGGTCTGTCCAAGAACAATACGAGTTGTAGACAAACGTGTACAAAATACACCGTCGTGTACAATATAAACGTTAGCATATACATACATAGTAAAATAAGTTCCTTGTTTATATATAAATTAACATATCACGGGGACTCACCTTCGATTTAAATCAACAGATTATAATTAGCACTGATGTATGCAATCTTACCAACGTGTACGTTGTAGTCAGCGACGCGTAAATAAATGTAAATAAATCTATCTGTCGTACATTTTCCACAATTTTATTACCAACTTGAGTGTAAAATTTGTTATTCTATAGATATTACTATAGTCATCAATATAATTATTAAAAAATATCCTACTTTATTAGAGTCGGAACCACTCGCTACTTTTTCGAATATAATATCAACTTTTAATCTAAAAACATAACAATCTTAAATCCATCACATTAGTACTAAATTTTTAACGTGTTCATTTACAAATAACTTTATAAAATTCTTAGTAAAGGTTTCTAAAATTATTAGTAAAGTTTTTCTAACGTTTAAAGTCTCCCAACCAACCATGAAATTTATTAAATTTTTTTGACATGAAAATTTTCAAAAATAAATCCACAATTACAAAATTAAATTCAGTCGTCTGGAGATTTTTTTTGAGAAGTCATATTTATAAAGCTACTAGTTTGGTAAGACACCTAAATATAATATCAACTTTTAATCTAAATATATAACAATCTTAAATCCATTACATTAGTACTAAATTATTAACGTGTTCATTTACAAATAACTTTATAAAATTCTAAGTAAAGGTTTATAAAATTATTAGTAAAGTTTTTTTAACGTATAAAGTCTCCCTAAACCAACCATGATTTTTTTTTTGACATGAAATTTATTCAAAAATAAATCCACAATTACAAAATTAAAGTCAGTCGTCTGGACATTTTTTTTGAGAAGTCATATTTATACCGCAAAAAGTTTGGAAGGATATATAGATTTCAATCTTAATTATTTAGAAACAATGGAAATTTTTAATAATGCATGAGATAGTTTCAATTTATATTTTTAATTCTCTTAATAAAATTATGGAACGATATTCTGATATAGGAAGACTTTTAATCAATTTAAATTTTTTATAAGAAATATACGAATTGTATAGAACAGCACATTATAAATTAATTTTAATAAGAATTTTTTTTTAAAGAAAAATATAATTTACCTTCTAAATAAATCTACCAAATATCATATGGTGAAGATATCTTGAATAAGTGTCCTTATTCGTTGATGCTATGTATACTAAATAATTTTCAGAGAGTTAACAAAGTGAGGGTAGTATTTATATTCATACGTTCAAAATAAAATATCCTCAAAATTAAGGAATAAACTGCATATATGTATGTAATTGTTAAATGTTTCTAATCGTTAGTAAAATATAATTGATTTATTTTAATGTAACAAATTATTAAGTTATCCTTTTACAAACACTCCTTTTAAGATGTGTCGTATTTTTGTACGAACACATTATAAAGCATTAAATATTATCTTTACTTAAAAGATTAATAATATTCGATATATAATATTGTCTTAGCTACTCACGTGTGCGTGCACTCAGCTGTGAAACCCAGCTATTACTGACCTCGGTTCGCCTCTCTCTGCTTGGGAAATGCTCGACTTGACCTGCTGCCTCGTTCACACTATTCGGATGTATTATAGCTTTCTAGTATTTAATCTCTTACTCAATGAATATCTATTCTAACGTCACAATAAAACACATTAATATTTAGTTTCATATGAAATAATATTATATCAATATTAATGAATCATTATGTCTACATCTATGTTACTGGTTTTTACACGTTTCTTTGATGTTCAAGAAATGATACGTGTTCTAATCTAATTCTAATAGCTTTAAACTATCAATTTTAATGTGAACAACCATTACCGCTGCAGCTGTAATAATGAATCAACTATTTATCATAGTCATAAATAATTTTATGTATATAATAGTTACCTTAAAATCAAATTGACATATAAGAGAAAAATTCAATAGACGTAGATAATTAAGTTTAAAAGAACTTGCTCGCCAATTTACAAGTAGTCTAAACAAAGCATGATGATTTAACAGACAACACAATGATTTAACAGACCTTTACCAAAGATTTCCTAATACAGAAGAATCAGCAATTCATTGTAACATAAAAATATATAGTGATTTGTATTGATTTCGTAATCATACATGCATATAAATGAATTAAAGAAGCTTTGTAATATATTTATTAGTCTTTGCATACGTTTTTTTTTTCTTAAAATCTGTAAATTTTAATAATAATCTGTAGTCTCAATAAGAAATATGCTTGGTATAATACATCTCCGAATTTGTTTCAAAATGTTGTATCTTCTGGTGTCTTTAGATAGTCAAGAGCTTTAAGATTCAAAATATGCCAGCAACACTACATATGCCTGATGTTCTTGTACCCTTACAACAAGTATGTTTTCTTTTTTTTAATATTAAGTCTATTATTAAAATTGGGTTTTTTAATACAGAAATTAAAACGCTGCATATGTGTTAGTGTGACGATAATAACTTGTCTTAAGTATAAGTACTGATTAGTATAGATTGTGTTTGTAGAACAAAAATTGTGTTCGAATTTTGTTGAAATTTTAAAGAAACGTAATTTAAGTTAAGCAATTTTTATTGTATATCTTTTATGAGTAAAAGATAGTGAGACTATTCTTTCGTATTTATGTACTATCTATGGAACAATAAAGTAAGACATTTAAAGTAAAACTTAGCTAATAAATAAGTCTTAATAAGATTAAATTGTAATCTTTAGACTCCGTACTGAAAATATTGCAACAAAAACATTAAACAAGTTTTTTATTTACAGTAATTCTTTTAAGAGAATTTAAAATATTTTATGACAGCCCTAATATTTGTTCTGAAATAAATATGTGACAATTAATTTAGGCAATACATTACATACAGGTTAATGAATTAATAATTTAAATAGAGTCTTCAATTATTATTTTATTATGTTACGACAAATGTATAGTTTTCTGATTTTCATCGTTCTTATATTACAGGATTTACAAATTGTCGGTTTTTTCAAAAAGTTTTTTCAGATATTCCAATATTTCGGTGTTCACGAGATGTTCTCTTAAAGTTAGGGGAATATCATACATTAATTATATAAGGGAAATGGCGATTGGTTGATTTCTTTTAAATCTTTGTAATCTATACTAATATAGCATTATATTCATGGAATCCAGGCTTTGATAATACTTTCTATGTAATAACACCGAGCCCGCGAGAAATGTTTCTGGTTAGATCTCTATGCAACCATAATATAGCGTTAACACAACTTAAAAAAATATAAAATAATATCAGTGTTTGCTTCTTATTATAAACAAACTAATGTCTTTAATTTGCTTAGATTTACTTACTTGATAACACGACAGAAAATACTCTTAAAACATTACGAGAGTGTTTAAAATCTTTCACTCGTTATCAGAAGGATCCGTAGGTCAACAAAACATAATAAATTTTGTTTAGATATAACACGGGATAGCGCCAAATAATTGACCGTGCGAAAAGCACTTTGAGCTTAAGTCTCCTCCCGCAACTTTTAATATCTAACTCTGCTTTTAATTAATAATAAGAGATATACAAATAACGATCAGGATACTTCGTGGTTAAGTATCCAGTTAAGTAACTTGAGAATACGAATTAAAACACGCTCATCAGTTGTGCGTTATTGTCGTTCGAATTATTATCTAAAAAAACAGTAGACAAGGCGGTGTGGAGCGACCTATTATAACGTGCCAATTTAACAAATAACTTTCAAATAGTACGTCCGATTGAAACGATTCAAAAAGTAATTTGCAGATACTGATATAGGCCTGATTTATTATGATAAGATTTAGTACCGTAATACCGTAATTATTGTATTAAATAGCTTCCCAATAAACCCTTCATGTATGCCAAACAATTCCACCATACATTATCTTGTGATATCTCTAAGGCAGCATTTTCTTTTAAAGCTCCCAGAGGGCTCGGATTTTATCTTAAATATCGTTATCATCTTTAACAAATACCGTTAATGTGCATGTAAATAATAACAAAAACATAATGGACTATATACTAAACCTTTCTCCATAACCAAACTATCGCGTGGTGAAAATCGCTTGAAAATCGCTTTAGTAATTTTGAGTAAATCGCTAACAAACAGACGCAATAGTTGACTTTGCTTTATAATATGTACTGATGATAATGATTGATATATTGGTCCCGACGACATTTAATCTTTAAGTCAATTAATCATCATTACAACGTAATTCCGTAGTTCTAGTCAAGTAGTAAGACATAACACGTAATTCTAATATTATCTTCACAGATTGTACTTTATCAGAGAATAAAATGTAATATAGTTATAAGTGTGATCATGGCAGAAAAGGGTGAAAGTGGTGATATCCAATGGTAGGTTTCGAGCACAAAAAATACTACTGATCCATTATTCATAACAATAAATAAAAGGTACATGTATCTATTTAGTTTAAGAGGCCACATATACAGAACAGTGTTGCGTTATTTTAAATATCGATAAAAAGGAACTAAAAGATGAATTTTATTAAGTTCTAGTAATTATGAACTATAAATTATATTGATCATTGTGATTTCCTTTTATCAAAATTATCCGATATAAATAGTTTCAGCTACTTTCAAAACTCGGATATGTATTTTTTTTTTTATTTAGTACGCCATTATTTCTGTGTAAATATATTCCGACATCTTTTGATGGACCGGTAATTAATGAAAAATGTCTACAACTCAATTGAATTAACCAAGTAAAGAAATATTTTAATTAATATATTTAAATGAAACATATATAAAGTTAATATATGTTATGTTAAGCATCAGCAAAATATAGCTAAAATATTCTATAAGGCGTAAATTTTTAAATAAATACTATAATATAAAGCTCACATTCTCAATCTTTAGTTCGTGGGTATTCATTTGCAAACACAGTGCTTAAAATATTCAAATATTTTCTTATCTCAAAATATGCTTTTTGTTCTTAAATATTACCAATAAAAAAATATTTCACCAATAAAACTAAATAGCTTTGAAGTAATTTGGTATATATGTGTTTTGTCCAGGCTATAAAGAATTGTATAAAGGCAAATGGCTTTATACAATTATCTATAGACATTCCAAAGACCACACCAGTAATAGTTTTTTTTTAATTACAACTCAAGTTCTCTGAAAATATTTAAATATCTTTGTTATAAAATCCAATTATAGATTGACCTGTAATGTCGATGGTATGGCAATGTTATATTAATAAACAGAACAAAAAGAGGCTTAAAATGTAACACATTTTTATTCGGTTTTGTGATTATACGTTACAATTTACAAAATAATAACATAACATTTTCATATGAAAATATAAAACACAAAGTTAAACACATTATTTTATTATAATTTAAAACTTTTTTTTTTCCATAAACCAATATAATACCTTTGGAATGATAAAATACAAAATTAATTACCCTTAAAGAAACTCGTTACACGATCTTTATTTTTTAACACCCGATTCTTTTACAACTCACAAAATTTATATTCAGTAACGATATTATCAGAAGATACATTCAATGTTAACGTGAATGCCGAATTGACCCATACTTTAATATCAATCGTGAATGTAATCCCAATTTTAAGAGTGGTTATAATTTAATTATAATTTAATCGATAGACAATTGTCTAAACGATCCGTCGATACCGAAGAGCTCATCATAATTGGTTGGCTTCCCCAATCTTAGTGCTTCGTTGGCTTTCACAGATTCCTGTTCTTTAAACCACTGGGTGTAATCAGCTAATTTTTTCATCCATTCCCCTACACAGATGTCCAAAATTTAATTTTCTCTGGTCTCTCGATTACTTATTAAACTAACTTTAATTATTTAACTTACTATTTACTTCATCTAACGAACCACCATTGCCGCCATATTCTTCTGGAAGCATATCCTTTGGCACGTGATCGTATATTGTGTTTATATCAGAGTGAATAAATATCTAAAACAAACCATACCTATATTAAATCCAGGCGTTTTTTATAATAAGATGATTATTAATCAAAGCCACTACTTTATTGTCCCCTCTTAAATACGCTTTGTTACTTCTTTATCGAGTTGTTTTTAGCAATGTATAAAAGATTAGTTAGACCCTGACCCCTAATGAAAAGATCACTGAGTCATGTAAGCACATTTGTTAGTAAAACATTTCTAAGTCCCTCATTATGTCCTGGTACCCATTGTGATACCCATAATATCTAATAAAAAAAGAATTGACTTAACAAACTCTCACCCTGTTTTTAATTTTATCTTTAAGGAATGGCTTAATAAAGTTTATTAAGGTTTCGATTATGGGTGATGTATTCACGACATGGACTTCTTTTAACTTGACTGGATACGCCTCCTGTGAAGCAAAAAATAATTTATCATGTCGGTTACAAAAAGATCTTAGTAATAAAGTACTCATTTTTTATATTTATAAATCATGACAGATATAACAAAATAAATCCTTACCTGCACACATATTAGAAACTTCTTTATCGCTGAAGGAGACAACTTTGCTAAATGGCTTGGGGACACAACTGATGCGTCTAGGATGTATATGTCGCCACCAACTCCCTCTAATTCCTCTTTTAGACGAACATCTCCAATCATAAGAGCGACTTTGAACACGTTGTTCAATTCATCCGCGTCTATATTCTTGTCAAGACCTGTAAATCAAAAGTAACTATTATATTATGTATCAATAAAATTAATTTTCTCATAGTATATAAGGGCATTCCTGCTGTGCAAATGATATAAAATTCTAATTAACAAGATTTTCTCTTGTAAGAGATGGACATGTAACATAGAATTTACAAATGCGAAGATATGCCACGTTTAACTTCCGATTCCAAGAATTTACTTTGCCACTAATACTAGCACATAGAGAGTAAAGAGGTAAAGCCATTGTGACCGTCATTTGGCACTAGCACAATTAAATCTGGATACGTCTCTAACTATAACTTCCGATCAAGCAAACGAAAGAGGTTTATTTTCAGCAGTGGTCCTCACACGGCTGAGGTTGAATAAAGTCTCTGCCATAATTATCCTTTCTAATTTAGGTCCTACTTTGAGGTTGCTATGGTTTAATTGACCTCGATTGGCGTCAAGATAATTTTTTTTTCATAGTGAAAGATATTTATGAATAAATCACAAAAAATCTCAAAACTATACTATAATTGTTTTTATTAGTTTTTATACAAAATATAATACATATGTATATACATTTTGTTTAAAAAAATTGCGCATGTCACGGTCCGAAAGATATCCAATTAATCAAATGACGGTGAGTAACTAGTTACAATAAAAAAACTTCAATATAAAGTTACTTATGGCACAAAGTTTAAATTAATGTAACAAAAGAAAGAAACCAACTGTGAAGTATTCATAAAAATTCAACAATATGTTTTTAAATTATCAATTCAGGAAAACTTGCTGCGATGTCTTTATAAAATTTAAGTTGTTCCGTTATAAATCATATTTAATTGTAAACTTCGTATGTGTAATGTGCATGAAAAAAAAATTAAGTTCATGATTCAAAATATTATAAACATAAAATCGAGACTCTATTTAGTCTCAAAAGACGTATAATTAGCTCATTGTACAGAATGAAGTTACTTGTTGCTAACTTATAAATTATAATTACCACATAAAAAGTATATTTACCACGGCATACTGTTACTCGTCTCCCGTTCGGAGTTAAACCTGGTAATGGAGCCCCTTGCCTAAAAAAAATCATTATATACTGAATGTTTTATTTAAAAAATAAAAAACGTTATGTACTGTAAACATTTCTTTTTTGTTGAAGAAAGTCTTCGTAATGGTGCAAAACTTACACTTTAGTAACCAAATTTGCTAGCTCCGGTCTACTAACATCTCTATCCTGGAAAAATTCTGGACAAGCTGCTCTCATTGTGAAGTACATGTCTAATTTTCTTTTGCATTTTTCTAAAGAGAAGCTGCAGCCTCTAAGAAAAGTCATTGTGCGGCCATCATCTGTAATTAAGAGAGGGTTGCTTGCGTTACTTTACCTGATTTTTGATATCTATCTCACGTATTAAGTAGATTTAGTGTTTATAAATCAAATAATAATCTTGATTGCATATAATGAAGACACCTTGGAAAGCAAAGTTTCTAGGAAAAATCAATATTAAAGTAAAATTAAAGTAATCAATATAAAAGTAAAGTTTAATAATAACTTGAGTTAAAAAGGTTTTGGCTAGGATTATGAAACATAAATCAAAATACATTTTTAAATTGAAGTAAAATACATACCTACACCTTTATTCTTCCATTCGCTACTACGACCAATAAAGCGACATTGATTAATTTTCTCATATTGATATTTAATGAGAGCTGTGTTTGAGCTATGTTGTGTTATATAATAAATATTCCGGAATTACGATCTCATTAAGCAAAGCAATATATTATAATTAAACATAATCTTCTTTTATATTTTCAAGGTTAATTATAAATATTAAGTGTAGTTATACAAGAATAAAAATTAAGTGTTTTTAATGATATATATAATGAAAAAATATTAGCAAATATATCTGATATATGAAAGCTTTATTTTTTTATTAATATTGAAGATACTTATAAAATGTTAAACATATTCCTACCCCAAGAGTCGGGGAGGTGCGGTTGTTTCCGAAGCCATTCTTTGATGGCTGCCAAGTCTTTATCCCGAGTGTTAACATCCTCGTTGAGTTCCACTCGAATCTTTTTCCACATTTCACCTGTAGGCTGAATTAGAGTAGCAGCTGACGCCATTTTGATGATCTGTAATAATGGTCATAACAATTTTTTATTTTGCTAATATTTTGATCCTGTTTCGTAAAGAAAAAAAATATTAAAATCATATTCCACACACGAATTTTGTTAACGTACATATATAACCTGTCCATAAACCTTTTCAGAATTAATGTAGTTATAAAGATGATTTTTCGATACAATAGAGTCCCTTCCTTCATACAAACACCAATATTATAATTTCTTGATTTTACATAGTTTTCTATTATGTAAATAGCACGCCAGTTATTATGTAAATAGCACGAAAGACGTATAAAAATTTACCTATACAAACATTGGTACAGAGTTACCCAATACTTGTATCCTTAGAATTGTTTGCAGTAAAAAAGAACATATTGGTAGTGATTTCTTAATCAGGAAGGTAATATTTGCAATAGATTCTAGCGCAACTCTTGTGCAATCATCGGACGACATTCCTGTATTTGGTGCGGTACTTTTACTTCATTCACGCTTCATTGAATATTTTTATACGTTAAGTTATATGTTCACAATTCATGAACTGATTATGTTTTCTTAAAATTTTCTATTACGTATAAATAAACATCACTTATATCACTTATTATTTCACTTTGTTTTGCGCATAGTTAGACGCCTAAGCTAAAATCAAAAAAACATTATTACGTTATTAATTTATTAATATGAAGAATTTAATTCATTGAAAGGTCTTAATCATTCAAATTCATCAATAAATATACATACATACATAATTTATCTAGATAAGTGTTAACTCACTAGGTTCATACTTGAATTAAGAGTTTAAACTAGAAAGGAACTAGAAAGGTGTTTTATAATTAACTAGTTTCCTAACCGAACTGGCTGCAATAACTAACTTAAACAAATACAATACAAGAGCGTAGTATAATAGGAAATTGATATCGAACTAAAAACGAAAGAATAACAGTAGGTATATATAGAAAAGCATACTCCCGACTAGTATTAAAATAATGAATTATTTTCTCAAACAAACATGCCGACTTAATTGTGATGACATTATAATAAAAATATAAAAAAATGTTAATACAAATAACGAGCATAATAACGGAACTATTCAAACAACGGAAATCGAAGTAGACAAAACAACTTATAAAAAATTGTCAACATCACCAATTATTAAAAATAATGCTGGTTTTTCAGGACTTGTAATCAGATATCTATTTTTTATACGTTCTTTCGCAGAAGAAGCAAATGTCAAACAAATCTTTTTGTCTTTAAAGATTATTAAAGATATAAAAACAGAATTCATCTAATTAATGTCTTTAAAATTCCAATCATAGCTTTAGTTTATTAATTATAAGAGAGATCTTAAAAAAATCCATGTTTTTATCGCTATATTAATAATGGTTGCATATTTTTTACCTTATTAGAGACGGAATCAAATACATAAGGGAACAATTGCAGCTATTATATTTTAGTTACTCGGGTAATTCCAATTCTAAGTTTAACTGTCTCACAATAGCAATTATTCGACTTCCGCGGAATATTCCGCGGATTACAACAGATACTCAAAAAATATCATAAATGATAACAAAAACCTTTTTCTTTTTTTAGTACTAAATACAAGTATGTATTGTTAAATAAATTAAAATAATTAATAAAATGAAGTTACGAATAGATGAATAAAAATGTCACGATCATTATTCCCAAATTAATTTGTAGCTAAATTGTCAAGATATATTTTTTTTTCTATCAAGGTTTATAATTCAAATGATTATAGAATGTAATATACATTTTACAATAGTGTCACCGGGCAACCAAATAGATGTGTTAATATAAAAAAATCAGACATGAACGGAATTGTAATAAGTTTTTAGCTGACGGTCAGTACGTGATGGAAATGATAACACATTAATATAATAAAACAACAAAATATAAATGTTTCTTAAAATTTTAAATATTTTTTATGACTTTACTATCTTATTTTCATATAATACATCCTGGTCCACAAACACAATTTACAAAAAAAGAACAGAATTCATTTGTTTCAAAAATATTTGCGTTATAACGGACCTTTTTCAAAATAAGGGTGTATGTATATTGTAAAATCTATACTTTATTTTGAGAATAACTGCACAATATACTTTTTAAAGAATAACAGTATGATGTGTACTTACCTTAAAATCCAATTAAACCGTAATTACTCTTCACAGCCGCGCTTGCGCACGTCAGAAGCCTTCGAATCCAACTGCGAAATTGACGTGCAAGTTGATGCCTAACTCTTTGAACCTTCCTTAGGTTACGACATTCATTGTTTCTTCAAGGCAAAAGATTTTAGTTTTTCTTTTTCAATCACTGACGTCAAAGGTCTTCAACACTTTAGGCTTCAAGGGGTTTAGCCATATAATCAATTTTAAATGAGCATTGTTTCAATTTTTTTATTGTTATTAAAAAAATGACTCATTTGCTTTATTCTCTCACTGTGGGTTCGCTTGTGAAATAATCGAATTAATTTTAATTTAAAACTCTAAGCATTTTATTTGTCGTTTTTTGTGTGAAATATACTTAACTGTACTTTCTTTATGTATAAAAAAGAAAGATTATTAGTTACATTACTTATAAGTCAAAAACGGTTGTACCGATTCGGTAGAAAATTTGTGGGGATCTAGCTTAGAACCAGGAGATAGAGAAAGCATAGTTTTCTTCCCTTTCGATCGACAAAGAAAAAAAACTTAATAAAAAAGAGAATCTGCTTGTTTACTGCCTCTAACGTAAACAAAGTTCGTCCAATCAGTCCCACATTTCTTAGTCTGAAACTGAAAAATTTATGGGTTCGAAACCGATTCGAAGACAATTTCACTATTTTTAATACATTTAACTGACATAATAAAATTATCTCCTCGATTATTTTCCATACAGCAATAACTTCATTATACATGAGAAGAGATATTTTTTATCCTAACAGATAACGTGCTTTACCATTAAATAAAATATATATTTTTTATAGAATATTATAAATAAATACATACAAATATAATCCTAAAACATTATATCATTGAATATATTATTTCTAACTTGCTTTTTCTACTTCCAATATTTGATATTTCATGATTATGGGTATTTACCCAGTAGCAATTAAATCTTCTAATTACACTTGATTATTTAAAGTGTACAGATATTTTATTGCTGAATTTAAATCATTACAGTCTAATGGAGTATGTTTTGCTTGTTCTTTTTCTGTACATTTTTATGCATAATTTGGGGAAATCTTTTAATAGTTTGTATGGATATATATGTATTTATCTTCATACAACATACATACAAACAAGTTAAAAATATCACGATTCAAGTAAAAGTATATACTTAAACAAAAAATCGAGGACCTCCTTGCTTTTGAGGCGGTAAATATGAAAAAGAAAAAAATAAATGATTATCCTAAGTAGGTAGGTACAGCATCAAAAAGTTACGTAATAAATAACGTTTTTGTTTTCAGAAAATTATACTTCGTGTCCTCCATCAGTACGAAAATTGCATTATAATATACCTAATTTTCTCCACAAAAAACATAATTTCAGCACTAAAGAGATTTTTATCCTAAAATCAAACAAAACATAAAATATACAATTACTTTTTCCGTGTAGATGAAAAATAGTTTAATGCCAGACTGTCAAAAAGCAAGTATCGAAAAAAAAGACTGAATTAAAATAACTTTCTTGTCTATACCGAAACATCAATTCAAAATACGAGTATAACTGAACTCCGATTTAATTATTTTTCAAACAGCATAGAATTACGAAATCGATTCGCTACGCAATAACATCGTTCGCTCTATTTCTTTGTCAGTTCATATTGCGATAGTATCGTTACAATCACTATACTTTTTTTTGTAAGTGCAAGTTTTGTTTTATTTTAACGCATTTTGTAAGCACATTTGTGAACATGACCTGATTTTTATTTTAAGTATCATCAAAAAAATATTAAGGTGGTAAATAAAACAACAATACAAAGTCTACTCGAGAAAGTCTTTTCTTGGTCGGTACAGATTATTTTTCTTTTTTAGATTGAAACTATAACTATTGCCAGTCAAGCTCCAACGTCATCACGGGGTAAAAGAAAAAATCGGTGATATTTTTTAAACTCTAGTATCAACAAACCTTATTAAGGCCAGCCTGTAAAGTTTTCAATCAATTGTATGTAGAATGTAGGAAGACAAAGTATATGTTAGAGCGAATTCATTAATAAAATTTCGTTAGAGGCGAAGTTATACATATAAAACAAGGCTACGAAAATATTCTTAGTTTATTTTTGTTTATATTGAACAATGATCTAGACTGTAAATCTTTTATAAACTGGCAGATGAAGAAACCGGTAAGTCGTAATACAGACAAGGTAATATAATTTTTTTACTGAAGACAACACTGCCTTTTGAGCTCACTTCAGTATAACTAATATTATTCATGAATTTTTTTATGACTTTAGTGAAAAGGGAATATGATATTACGAATATTGGATAATAATAAAACTTTTGGTGAAGTGATTATTGATTAACCTTAACTTGAAAGCTTTTAAAAGAAAGGCACATAAAATGAATAAATTAGCAAGAAAGCAATACATTAGTCAAATTTTATTCTCATGAACGTTTTTGCGGTCTTCTTCTATCCAATTTTTCAAATTATATAAATTTATTACAAAGTGTGCACATTACCAGCGGTCCAATGTAATGATGCTATTGAGATAATTGATTTTAATGGATGAGAGTGGATTTGATCTTTTCATAGTAATTCATTTCTTCTTTTATTCATTTATTAATTTCATCTTTTTATTCATGTTTTGCTTTGCCTAATGCCAATAACCAATAATTCAGCAGAGTATTTACTTCTAACTTATTTATTTAAGTCGACCGAAACGATGATGTGGCTTTGTTTTTATATTGATGATTTAAAAAAATATTGTAAGGAATTAACACACTACTATCGTTATTATTAAATGGGAGGACTCTTCAAAAAATCAAATTTTAAGAATATATGCTAATTAAAAATAATACTAAACAATGCATTTTATATATACAAAATTGCTTAAGTAATTGATTAGCTAACCTGATTGACTAACCTAACCTGACTCTTTTTAACATAAAATTTAGGAGATCAAAAGATATCGATAAAAAGAAAGTGAAACAATCCTTTCAAAATAATTAAAAATAAAGATAATAATTAAAATTTATAGATCGATTTCAAAACGGTTGTGACGATAATATTATTTGACATAAATAATGTCAAATTGACAGCATTGTCCTAAAAACTCTAAGGGAAATCTTAAAATAGAAATTATGTAATATAAAACCCATTGAAATTGACAACAAAAATAACAAATAGAACAAAGAACGTCGTAAGCAGTAAGATCATATAATTTTTATTTAAATGACATAAAATATTGGAAATAAAGATTACTGGAAAACACATTGAAATCTGGTTGAAATCCGTTTTGGTAAAGCTGTAAGTTTATAAGCAAATCCGCCATTTTATGCAATAACTTTGTCCCTCCGAACAGTGTAGGCGTTTTAAAAACTGAAGTACCTACTTATAGAACTTCATGTGTGTTCAATACTTCATGTGTGACATTTGGGTAAAATTATTTAGAATTGCTTTTTTTTAAGGTCATAATAACTTGTGCCAGTGTTTTGGAATTGCATATATGAGACTTAAACATTTTAATGATGTTCCATATTTTAGTATTAATTTGACATCAAAACTTTTAATGTGAAGAATTCTACAAATTTGTTGTTAAGTTGTTCTTTGTTTCTCAATGGTTAGCACGGAGGACCTTGAATTACAATTATTATATATGTAACTTTAAATACATATTATAGATTCAATAAATAATGGTCTTTTGATTAATAGTCTAACTTAGAAATATGATACTGATTGAAAATAAATATATTCAAGCTTATTAACCATGTCCTTATTTGCATATGATATGAAGAATAACAGTAACTTAGTACATTTGGAGCTGTTACAGTTCCAAATATACTTATTGGATTGCTTATGAATGACCAATTCATTTATCCATAAGTTTTGCAGACCAAATACAAAAACATGAATAATTTTATATAACATCATGTACATTTTTGTATTTTGTTAATAATTAAATATTTACCAAAACACATTCATATTAAGAAATGCCGAAATGTGGAAGAATGGAATGTCATCGAGGTTTTATGAAGTAAACAATAAAAAAATTGGTAATTACAGTCTTCTTGTTTATTTATATTAATTTTAATAGATTAATAAAATCCAAAAGCTGATAATAGCAATGTAGTTAGTTACAAGGATGTTTTATTTTGTAATTTTTGTAATATTAATTTTACATATGGCACAGTTGTAATTCAGTAAATTTTATAAAATCTTGAATATTTTGGTATTAATAATTAAAATTTATCGTTTTTTGTGCAATGATGTAACCAGTTTTGTGCAGGACATTAGTGATATTTATTTCTGTAGTACTGAGTTCTTTGCGAGGTGAGTTTGTGCAAAAGTCCTTAGCGATGTTTGTTTTTGCTATAGTTATTTTAATTTTGATTAATTTAATTATTTATTTAGCAACTCTTTTATCATCTCCATGTAATTTTTTTAATTTATGCAAAGCAATTGTAAGTAATTTTCGTTTTACAAAATTAGATTCCAAATGACAGTTATTTTATCAGTGCAAAGCTTTGGAGTCGGATAATTTTTGACAAAAAACGCCAACCCTGTTTTAATTTAGACTTAAACAGCTGACAGACAAATTATTTTAGCCAAGTCAGAAATTTTCAATATGAACTGATGGAAACAAAGAGTTGACAATACATATATTTTGGATTTAACTTTGGTAATAAAATTTGCATGGGCGAAAATATCAAAACACATTTTGATTTCTGAAGTCTCATTATTATTATTTAATTAGTGCAAAATATTTTGTTGTCTTTTTTTATTTCTTAGAGATTTTACATTTCATTGAAATATTTCATTTGAATGAAGCTCTCATGCTAAACATACATACAAGAATATATTAAAACTATCATACTTTTATTCACGCAAAGATTTATGTGTTAAAAGCTGCTGCAATTGATTTTCATTTTTGTCCCGCTCCTTTAACCCATTTCTCTATTTTCTATTCATGTTTATTTTGTTTTGTTTGCTCATTACATACATTGCATATCATATGCCGGCAAAATTATCGAAATATTTTGTAATTCCTGCAAAGTTCTCCTTGATTTTTTTTATTTAATTCGCTTTTAGCAAGACCTTAGTATTTAGTCACTAAACAATCACTGCGAATTTTTTACTAGTTTTAAATTTTAAAGCAAAATATTGTTTTTGTGTGAAAACCCATTAAATTAGGCTGGTGCAAGGATCTCTTAAGAATTATCATAATTATGTGAGGAACTCATTTTGTTTCTATGACCCTTGTGGCAGATTTTAATTTTAATTCTTATGTTCAATGCAGTTGCCACAAATTTATAAAAGTGTAAAGTTCTGATCTCTAATTTTAACAATAGTCAATACTCTTGCAACAATATTATATGCTCGCATTTTTTCTAATTTTAGAAGGCTTTGCGTTTTTTCGTGCTACCGTGATATCAATAAAAAATAATTGCGTTATTCACAAAAAATATATGTTTCTAATAAATCTTCATGTTTTATTTAACTTTTAAAAAATGTATTTTCGTAGTGCTAAATTGTTATTGTTAGTCCCCATTGCAATTTCTTTATTCTTGCAAAGCTATTGTTGCTTTTTCTTTGCTATGCTCTTGTTATTTATGTTAAGACGTTTATTTGTAAATAGAATGACACTTTATGCAAAGCTTACTATTACAAAAAAAAAATTGAAAATATAACTGCAGATTTTAACATTGGCTAAAATATATATCTCATCTTCATTTGTGTGCAAAGCTATATATGCAAAACACATTTCCTATTCTGCGATTAGATACTGAAAATTTATTTTATATTTTCACAACTTTTACTGCTGGATTAATTTTATAATTGCTACGTTTTTTCATATTTATTGGTAAATATTATTTTTATAATTACTGTATAAACTATTCTATTTGTGCAAAGCTTTTGTAGTAAATTTTTTTTTTACCTTTTAAAAAGCCTTAAGTAGAGATTATTTGTTTTGTGCAAGGCTTTTAGAGCATAGATTCATATGTGCAAATCTCTTTAAATACGTTTTTTTTTAGTACTACAATTATTTCATTAATAATATATTTGGTATAAAGTGCCCTTTATGAAAAAGGTAATGGTAAAAATTTTGTGCTGTAATAGTATTGTGTGCAAAGCATTCGAAGTAGATTTAAACTAATTTCTTATTACCGATTTTCATTTGACAAAATAAAAATCATCTGTTTCTTTCAAGCTTTAAAGAGATGTTTTTTTTTGCAAAAAAAGCCACTTTCTTTTTACATCATACACTAAATCATCAATATGCAAAAAAATACATCAATATGCAAAAACTCAAAATTAGTACCTAGAAATCTACTTGCGAAAAAATGTCGTGACGTATATGTATGTGCCAAAATAACTCTATTCTTGAAAACGTGTGCTACAGATTTTTATTTTTGCAAAGTTCTTGTATTAAAAGTGTATGTGTGCAAAAATTTAAATGGCGATTATAATAGTGCATAGCTATTTACAATTTTTTATTGTAATCACGCAGACGATAAAGGTAGAACTCATTTGTCACAGATACATTTTGTAAAATAGAAATTTGTTCAATATTGTCGAGGATGTCTTTGCGGGCGAAACACTCAATTAAATTTTTTCTCCAATATCTCTTCAGCGAGTAAGATTTTTCGTATATTTTATTTTGTATTTGCGAATTTCTATATCCAAATGTTTCGTCACTAGTTTATGCAAAAATATTAAAAAAATCCTTTTCTCAAACCTTATATACTGTTGTGAATGTATAAAAAATGCGTAACGGAAAAATATAGAAAACGTGACGTTAATATGAATATATAGCTAGCGAATTTGTAACAAGTATTATTTTTTACGTTTTGTAATGAACCTTATGTTTGACATGTCATAACAAAAAAAACCTTATATCATGTTACAGATTTTCGTCAGGTAAATGGTGTGAGTCCCAATAAACCAAATTAGTTTGAAATATCAACTTATGTTGATTCTGAGAATGGTAAAACAACGAATTTATTCTTTTATCTTATATAATAAAATCTAACTTCAAACAAAATCCCAGCGCTGGTTGGCTTTAGTCAAATTAATCTAACAGCTTTATTAACTCCATTACTTACTCTGTTAAAATCTGGAAATTTTGATTGAAATAAAAAAAAACAACTCATTTGGTAAGGTCAGGTTGATGATAATGTACTGTCCCTTCTATGCCTAAAGCTTCTATGAAAAAATAAACCAGGTTGGTAAATTCTCTACTTTAATCCAGGACTATATAAATATGTGTTTGTTAGTCTGACATACCTAAGGTTTGTAATTTGTGAGTCCACTGTAATATTTAGGAGTTTATTTTTCTAATATTCCGGGTTTTACCAAATTTTTGGTAAATAAAGTGGGTGCATATAATTATATATCATGAAGTTTGCAGACAATGTAATGTTTTCAGGTAATGTTTTTACAAATTTATATTTAGAGAAATTCAAAGTATATATTAGGTTATTACATACAAATGATATATATAATTCTTTATTATATGATATATAATTGAGTATTTTAAATAATAACAAAAGAATCAAGTTTTATTCATTGTATAATATAAATACTACTATACAAAATAAGAAAGAAAGGAGATATTAAAGCTGCTGTGTTCCCTACCAGACGATGGGCCTGCAAAAAATTAAAGGTAAATACAAAGATAATTAATTGCTAAAATATTAATATTATTAATTTATATAAAGTTAGCTTAAACTTAGACATTATATTACTGACATTGTTGTAAGTAACCTAAGAATAAGAATAAAGAAAAATTATGGATACCTATCCGTCGGAGTGGTTGGCATCACGAGACCAGATCAAAGCCTGCCTCTGAAAATCTTGAATTCTAGTTTAAAGCCTACCTCCTTCAGAAAGGTGTAGACATATTTTCTATGGGGTGGGTTAGGGTAGTGAGAAACCTTTAAACGATACAACGTAGCTGTTCTGCATACATATTCTTTGATGTTTAGAAAAAATTACTTCTCTAAGTCAAAGCCCACAGACCTCTAATGAGGATTACAAATGAATTGTCCTCGGGTACAAGGAGTACCTACAGTTTCTGGTTTGTAGCACGATTATAAATAAAGGAAGCTTTACTAGCTTTTGCTTTTCTCCCTACAACCTCAGCAAACGTGTGTAATGTTATTTACTATAATAAAAAGGATATTTTGCTATTAATGCACGACAGTCATATTCTACTTTAAAGAGATAACGAACAAGACAAAAATCTTCTTGGGGGTGGTAGGTGTCAGTCTTTAACTTTTTTTTGGTGATAGTTCTAAATATGAGTGATAGTTCTATAGTAAATGAGGATCGCTGAAACCTCTTTGCCGAAGGATGCGATCTTGCACCAGCGAAGATTATTGGTAGAAAAATGTCTATCGGTGGAACAACTCCGTAAGTCAAAATGTATGAACAATAATATAATTAGTCTTCAAGAAATACTAATCTATTAAAAACAATTAAATAAAAAATATGTTTATTTTGTCCATTTGGATAAAAACAAAAGAGAAGGACTTGTAGAATTACAAGTGATCATAATTAGACAATTTACTCTGAATCCCTGACGGATAAATCCTATTTTAATAAAATGATGTGTGGAATAACAGTCTTACTTTGTATTAAATAGCTTTAAATCATCTCCTGGAGGACCTCATATAGTAGCGTAAGTATGATGAGAAAAAAATAGAATTAAGAAAAATAATAACCAATACATAACTTTAACAAATTACACATAAAGTTTTGGAAAGAATTTTAAAGAGTGTTTTCAACAAGTTTGTTTATTAAATTCATGACTATACACTAGTAGGATGACACATTAAATAACGAATATTTTCAAAATTGCCGCCACCATCCCTAGACTTATCTCTACTAGAGCTGTGTTACCACTGCAAAATTACTTTAAAGCATTGATGCATAGATTTAAAATAGTAGAACAGAATATGGATACAGATAATAACGGATTGTTATTTATATCGATTTCAAAAGGTAAGTACGGTACATTAATACTGAAAAAGTACTTTAACATTGCCAATGGCTGTTGTAATTACACAGACATTATTTACAAACCTTATTTCTCGCCGAACTTATTAAATTTTTTCTTGAAGGTAATTGAATCCATAATAAATACACTGGAAAAGCTTTTTTACCTGTCAGTATACCCTATTTATATATGATACATCAACAATAAATATATAATATTATATAAGGGTATATTTACAAAAATATGCACATGAATTTAGTCACCCACTAGAAACCTGGATTGGATGGATGTATCCTTCTAGACCATTAATATATCTTACGACATTCGTCGACTAAGATATAGGTCAGAAAAAAGATCCTGTGTACGAGGCAGATAATGAAATTGCATACCTTAAGTATAACTAGTTAGTGAAACTCGAATCCATGTGATTACATTTTACTACTAAATTGGCAACTGCTAACTACAACAATTATTATTTATATCTGACTATCGGTCAATAACCTTTAATGATCTGTAAAAAAAACACGAGACTTACAAATTATTTCTTAAACAGTAGATATAAAGATGTTAGTAGAGTCAAATTTTAACCAAATTTCGTGATTCACCCAAATGTCCAATTTCAGATACAATGTGTCCATGGTAATTATGGTCACATGAACAATTCTGAAATCACAGGTAATATGAACTTGTTAGATACTTTTTAGAGGTAGTAGAGCCATGCCGTAAGGCTAATTTGGCCGGCTCGCACCGGGGCGGTACCATCCTCCCATAGAAAATCGGCGTTAAGTAATAGTATCTTGTCAGAGATACAATTGCGTTTCGTACGGTAAGTGGGAGTTCCGGAGGCCCATTTTCTGAATTGGTTGAAGGGAAAAACCATTCTTCCTTTCAACTAATTCCCTTTCCAAGCTCTCTCAAAATGGTAGCGGTGTATAAAAATTAACTACCCTAGGAGGGTAACGACGCGATTCGCATCAGAGAATCCCTCCCTGAAAACTCTGTTTTTGGCTGCCCCTCGTATTTGGAGGGGGGGGGGGGGGCTAAGGGAGGTTTTTTCAACATTTGGGCCCCTATTTTCAATTACTAACCCCTTCACCCCCCATCCCGGGGCGGTCACCCCGCCCCTTCTTTTCCTCACCAAAACCCATACTCCCTCCCGGGCCCCCCCCCCTTCCACTCCGAAACAGCGCCTGGTCG
>JAAAKD020000207.1:3321266-3376118 GCA_010014825.2 Danaus melanippus
GTTAGAGTAAAACCCACCCCCACACAAACCATCGTCCATTCACGCACAGAGCATAATGGGAGGGGGGGTGTGTAAGTAATGCGCGCAGGGAGGGTGACGCGCGTCTTGCGTGCAGGGAGTGGGCCGCGGAGTGCTGGTGTGGGGGTTCGGCGCGGGGGGGGGGGGGGGGGGGGGGGGGCTTAGAGTAGATTTTTGTAACATTAGGAGCCTACATTCTAATATCAACGCCGTCCACTACCATCTCGAGGCGGTCAAGCCGGCACTTCTATTTCTTACTGAAACACAGATATCGTCTCCGGCCGACATCTCCTACCTCCGATACTCTGGTTACTCCATGGAATATATTTTTTTGCCTCGCGCCGGGGTATGTGTGTATATTCGAGAACACCACCCACGCTTCTATGGATAACCCAGCAAGACTTGCTGCAAGTCGGCGATATTGATTGCTATGCATAATGCAGATAACAGTACTGGTGATACGCTTTATACCGGACACCACACACACTCGGGATCACGTGAGTGTCGGAATGGACTTGTGTCTAACATCGAGTCCTTACGTGATCAAGTGTTATGCTGGGGCCAAACCAATCAGGTTACATTTAACCCAACAAAGACAAAAGTCTGTGCGTTCACCGCGAAAAAACATCCTTTGTCGTAACAGCTCAGTTCCAAGGCAATATTCTTAAACCTACAGCCAGTATTGGTATTCTGGGTGTCACCATTTCGAGTGATGTGCAATTTCGTTGTCACTTCGAAGATAAGCCCAGGTTGGCATCTCAAAACTTGGCGTACTTCGCAGAGCAGGGCGGTACTTCACTTCTTGCCAACGCCTGACGCTTTATAAGGGGCAGGTTAGACCTCACATGGAGTACTGCTCTCACCTCTGGGCTGGAGCGCCCCAGTGCAAACTTCTTCCTTCTGACCGAATTCAAGATTGTGCAACTCAAATGGTCGACGATACCGATCTTACCAATCGGCTTGATACTTTAGCCCTGCGGAAAGACGTTGCCTCTCTTAGCGTCTTCTACCGCCTCTACTATGGGGAATGCTCTGAGGAGCTCTTTGGATTACTGCCTGCAGCTGAATTTCACCACCGCACTGCACGTCACAGATTACAATGCCATCCGCACCACCTTGATAGCCGGCAGTCAACCACGGTACACTTCAAAAAAAACCTTCTGCCACGCACCACCACCCTGTGGACTCAGCTGCATCGCGACGTATTCCCAATCCATTACGACTTTGGGTGCTTCAAGAAGAGAATGTACCTCTTTCTGAAAGGCCGGTAACGCACTCTAGTGCCTTCTGGCTCCTCGAGTATTCATGGACGGCGATAACCATCTACCATCAGATGGCTAGCATGCTCGTTCGCCCCCTATATTATAAAAAAAATTATCATTGAATGGGTTTAGACTTAACCAGTCGTTAGAGTTTTTCTGGTGCACACGACATATTTATGTAAGAAAGCTCTAAAGAAGAACGACGAAACTTGCTGTGTAACTTCACGTCTCAAAAGCTTTTAACCGAATCTGGCACGACAGCCTTATTGATGAGCTTTTTTACTATGGCATATTCTCTGGTTTAATAGCATTGATTTTTGTCTTTCTGGGAGATCCTGATCTAAGAGTCCTTATACCCTCAGCAACTCTCTTTTTCCTGTAGTTTAGCCCTTTCCGGCAGGACAGCGTCTTTATATTTACAAAGGCCAAGTGCGATCGTATGTCCAACGTCGTTAACATGTTTAGGTATATGTTGACAAATATCATGGCACTGCTTGGACTCCGCTAAGATGCGTGAATATGAGTTTGTTGCTGATCACGATTTGGTTAAAATAAGTCCAGACAATCTTGAGCAAAAGGTTAAAATAGTAAGCCCCTCAGTATCTACAAAATATACTTCCAAGGTCTACAAAAAGGTCACTATAATATATTCTTTGTTATAATTCTTACTCGCAATCAAAGGAACTGGTACACTTCTTTATTCCTCAAACATTTTAACTTGAATTAAAATTTACAAATGTTCAAAATATTTGTTAGTATGGTAATTTATTTACCGTCTATATTTCCACCTACTATCAAGTGGGACGATGATAATGGACTTTGTAAACAGTGATAAATAAGATAATTATTTAACAGGAGCTTTGGATGTATTATACGTACGCAATTTATGAGAAATACCATCATTTTCAGGATTTCACTATTTGTAGAAATTCGAACGGAAGTAAGTATTTGAAATAGCATTCCATACGCACAGACCTGGAAGACTCATGTGAATGGAAATATAAATGAGTTATCCAGATATTAATTAAGATCTTAATTTATGAAAATAGGATGCTTAGCTAAGAAATTTACAAAACTTAGTAATTTTTTTTAATTTGAGGTGGTAGAACCTAGCTGTGGTCAAGTTACTACAGCTTGAATATGGGCTGGCTCGACCGGAGAAGTACCACCCCCTTACAGAAGACCGATATGAAATAGTTTTTAATTGCTGCTTTTCGTCCGATGACTGTAAAAAGCTGGTTGCCCTGTCCCTTTTCCCACCCTTTCCTTTTCATTCCCTTTCCCACCTTTTCCTCTGCCTCTTCCCCAATCAAGGGTGGCAACTTATCCGCAAAATTTTCGTTGCGGATGTCGTTCGGCAATGGTACTAACTCCATTAGATAGGCCGTCTGCTCGGACCCTTTTAGCATAAAAAAAAAATATATGAACAAAACTTGCTTGAAAAGAATAAAATAGGTATAATAATTCTCATCTCCGTGGTCAACCAGGTCGTTCAATTTCTGATTCATATATTTGCATTTTTATTCACAAAAAAACTTGCCTTCAGCTTCATCAACACTTTCTTAACTGATTAATATTTAATTAAACATAAATATCATATGGACAATATTTTTTTATTCCATTACTATTACTTCTCTTTAAACATAACGAGATTCACTTATTATCAATAAATCTTCACGTCAAATCTCTACGAGAAGAGAATAAGATGTCACTGTTCAATAATAATAAATCCTCGCCAAAACATCTTCTGTAACTTCTTGTGACTTATTATTATTTTATGTCTATTATCCGTTACAGTAGCTTCAATAATTTTACTCTCACAAACTCGGTAAAATTTTCCCATAATTTCAATTTCATAATTCACTTTTCAAAATTGTTTTTCTATTCTAGCAGAAGGTATAGACGCTTCCCTGTACTAAGGATGGTATTAAAATTACACGCATAAAGGTATATTTGGACAAACAAAATTAATAAGGCTTTGAATAAGCATTAGATTTAGATATTAATAATTATATTAAAAATATATTGTAGGTTAAAATATTTCTCATGTCTTTTTAATTTTATCGTATTTTTTACTTTATTAATTGAATTCATCTGAGTTACAAAAATAAATATATATGTCTGTAATTACACCCACGTAATACTTTTTATATTATCACTTAGTCTATGTCTAATTGACGGAAAGAACCAGCTAAACCAAAGAGTTCATCATAATTTTTAGGTTTTCCAGGTCTACGACTTTCGTCACTTTTGTATTTGTCTTGTTCCAAAAACCAGTCTTTACAATCTTCAGTTTTCTTTATCCAAGCATCTGAAATAAATTGTTTTGTTATCATAAAATTTTTAGGACACAAAATTTTTGTCTGTGGATTAAGTGTGTTGTGTCAGAAAAACTACTACTACTACTAGCTTCAATAAAATATAACATTAAAATGAAACAACTAAAAATTGAATTGGTTATGTAGACTTATAAGACGAAAATGTAATTTTACCATGACTTCCATAAATCCTAAACAAATACATATAAGCAGAATGTTCTTAATATAATTAACCGTAAATAACAGACTAAAAAACTTTATTTCAAAAAATTATGGTTATATTTCCATTAAACATTACGTCAAAATTTTCCCTTCCTTAAGTCTTAATGTTAAGTATGTTTTACTTCTTTTTTTATAAACAAATCCTGCTCCTAAAAGAACAATTAACTGGCTTACCGTGAATATTATTCATTGATCCAACTTTCCCTCCATAATCGGTTGGCATTATCTCTTGAGGCACATGCTTGTAGAGGTCATTTACATTAGCATGAACAAATATCTACAAAAAAATATTTACATTATTGATTAAAACATTAATGATTGCCCATAATAGGGTAATGTATATCAACATCATTGTTAATTACATATAGCTGTAAACAATTTACAATTATTGTACGCTATTTTTATATAACTTTTCCATTATGTTCAAGGACCAGAAATATATTCTTTATAAACATGTTTTTTTACGTTCCTGTTAGTAATTTAAAATCTTACCCTTTGTCTGATTTTTTCTTTTAGAAACGGCATCACAAAATTTATAATTTTTTCAACTATTGGCGAAATGTTTATTACGTGAACTTGCTTCAATTTTATTGGGTAGGCTTCCTGTCAACGTCAAAAATAAAAATATTAGTATGTTTTCTTGGTAGGTCTGATGTTACCCGTATATTTTTTATCATTACATCACTTCTATACAGTATCTGAATATGACAGGAATCAGTTAATGTTAATATTAGGTCGGTTAATAATAGGTATCATTCTATATTGTAGTTGAATTTAAATATATAGAGCTATTATGATAAGTAATAGGTTTGAGCCGTTGCTTCGCATTTGAAAACAAAATGTACCTACATCAAGTTTTTTCCTGTCTTCCATTAGTAGGCACTCTTTGGTTAAATGAAAAGACCATTCCTCTAGAACCGAATTTGGGTTACATGGGGGTATTACTGTCTAATAAAACTACAGCACTAAATTAGATCGTGAAATATTTTTTATACTAGTAAAGCATATTTTTCTGAATCGACTTTTTGCGAACCATGTTCTTATGCAACGGCTTTATAAGATCTATTAATAAGTAATGAAAAAAACGGAGAAAAAGAGAATCATTAATAAAACCTTTAGATTTTAAGTAAATTAAGTTTAAGCAAAATATAAAACCAAAACCGAAGAAATTTCTGTTCATAAGTACAACAGTATTATTCTAAATGACACTCGCCTGTACACATAGAAGAAACTTCTTGATCAACATTGGAGTAAATCTTGTAAAATGGTTGACAGTGGCCACTGCTGCGTCCAATATAAAAACATCCCCATCTACTTCTTCGGATTCCTCTTTAAGTCTAAGGTCAGCAGACATAAGAGCCACCTTAAAAGCGTTCGCCACATTTGGCGGTTGTACGTTCCTTTCAATACCTGTGTATTTTTTTCTTAATTTCAAAAAAAGGTACCATCAAAAAATAAGATAGTATCGTTAAAATGAAATAAATTAATTTTTTTCAACGATAACTAAGAATTACCTTTTAATAGTTCTTTTTTTTTTACGAACTCATCCATTGACATAAAATGAAAACAAAACTGATTAGAGATTTATGCTACATTTAAAAAAGATAAGATTTTTATTCTCATTATATATGTATATGATAAAATAATATACCTACATACCTCTCATCAGAATTACTCGGCGTTTTTCAGGAGTAAGAGCAGGTAATGGCGAAATTTGCCTGTAATGAAAATTAATAAATTATGAAATGAACGACTCTCAATAGCTCAATAATTTCAAGAGAATTATTCTTTTATGACTTCTTTGTTCATTTTCTTTTATTTACATACATTTAATATTATTATTATAAATAAATGTGGTTTTGTGATGTCATTAGGAGGTGGACTGACGACCTGAAAAAGGTAGCTGGAGGAGACTGAATGCGGAAGGCGGAGAACCGGGTATTGTGGCGCGAATGGGGAGAGGCCTATAGACCTAGGCCAGCAGTGGACCAAGATTGGCTAATTGATTGAAATAAATGTGTATTACGTAGTATATTACATATTTTATATAGTTACATTATTCTAATTATTTCCTGTAATTCAGGTCGGGATATATCTCGGTGTGTAAAAAACTCGGGTAATGCGGACCGCATCGTAAAATACATGTCCAGTTTACGTTTACACTTCTCCAATGAATACTTGCAACCTTGAAGAAAAATCCTGATTCTATGGTCATCTGTAATAATGAACTGGTAGTTTTTATATAGATTTTAAATACATACAATATTTACAAAATATTTCAAACAAACTATACTGCCACCATACGAACGAAGCTTAAAGATATAACTAACACAATATTCATTTATTCGTACTAATTATTATTTTTACAATTTGAAATATCTCTCTTATTTTTAAACTTTACAAATAATATGTTTTGAACCTTCGCTCCAGATCTCAATTCAAGTACCGTATCAATTTATCTAAATATAATCAATAATTTTTAAAACAATATATTCAAATAATGACTGCACCTTAAGATCGTGGGGTTAACATAACTGACCTCAAACGACTCGATAGTGAACTGTTTACATCGATTTTATAAATATCACAAATAACTCAATGTGCGCTAACGATCTCATTTGACTGTTACATATATAAATAAAAGTGTATTATAAATGTAAGTGTATTAATCCTCGCATTATATACACTTCAAAAATAATGACTAAGTATATTTAGGACGGTAGTTTCATAAACATTGGTACCTTTCTCCGGATTAAACTTGAATAGTCATAAACCTTCACTTACATTCCAATTTACAATAAAAACGATTTCTACAACGATAAATTAATTTAAGAAGATTTAAAAAATAAGTTAAAATGTTATATATTGTCTGGGTTAAAATATCAGGGGCTATAAAAGAAATATTAACTGCTCAATAATAGCTTATAATAAAATATATAATGCTATATCTATAATACATTTGCACTTACCAAAGTCATTTGGTAAATGTGGCTCCTTCTTAAGCCATTCCTTAATATAAGTGACGTCCTTTTCAACGGAATACGAGTCCATATTTACTCAGAGCTTTACAGATTATCTGAAATGAATGACATGGTTGGTTAATTTTATCTCAATGTAGGTACCTTTAGTGATTTAGAGTTAAAATTATGGAACCGTAGAGACTTTGTCTTAAATTAAACATATTTTATTGACCCCAATCACAAATAAGTTGTTTTTTTTTTTTTTTGCAACACTGCTTAACATAAATTTAAACAAAAAATGTAAGTGCATCGAACTTATGTATATTAATCAACAAGTTTTTGCCATCATCGTAAACAGATGTGATGTCTTCTTTAATACTTTATGATACCTAAGTTTGTTTTATTAGGTAGGTGTAATAAAAACATTATCATTCTTAGTAAATAATATATAAAAAGGTTTTTCTCAACAATAATTCAATTCAAAAATATTCATGTGATTTTTCTATCTTTTTCCTATCGTCTCAGTACCTATACAATTAAAAAAAATCCAAATTACATTTCAATAACTAGAAAGTTCATATTATGACTAGAAAAAGCGGTTGTTATTTAAAATAACGACTTGTTAAATATATTAAATCCGATTACATACATTTGAATATTAAAAACACAAAGATATGTGGCTTTACTTTACATGTGCAATTATTATAAATTATTAACTAAAGATTTCCATACGAACGCGTTTTATAATTACAATTATTTTATAATTACAATTAAGTTTTGTTAATGAATGTAATTATCAGGTCGTTATGAAAGCTACTGAAGCGATATGAAATTTTACTTGCCTAAACTCTTTTGAATTAAATTTCGCCGTCCGCGTGCGCCTCCTCTAAAAGCGTTGATCGTTCTGACAAACAAGTTTTTTTTCCCTTACTTTTAAAACAATCAAGCACAGCTTGTGTACTTTCATTAATATTAAATGCGTATTATCTTGTGTAACATTTGAAATTTTATAAAATTGATGTACATGCAGAATCGCTTTTTGTGTCTCAACAAACGAATTTCCTAGTGCAGAAATGAATTTAAATAATCAGGATAAACTTGTTTTTAATATATTCCGAATGGAACGGAAATGCAATTGGTTCTCATTTAACTCTCCATACAAAATGACAAATATTAAAATGGATAACATTTACATATTTTCATTGTAATATATATAATACAGAAAGGAACCTTATTAAGTAAAGAACTAGTTACTAGAAGATATCTATTTGCATAATTAAAGAGTCAAGCAAAACAGTTCCTCCAAATAAATGACCGATAAAAACAGAATGAGTTTTCAATTTATGAACTGTTTTTTGGCTATCTTCATTGACAAATGCCGAATATACTTACTATTATAATATGCTTATCCAGTTTTATAAATTTTTCTCATTATTGTACTACAGAACCTCGGCATATTGAATTTTAGTATATCCAAATCGTTCAATAAAACGCAATAAGTGAAAGGCTTTTTTACCTTCAAGTGATAATTTTGGTCCGTGACAATTGCCCTATAAATAAAAATATAAAGGTATACAATGATATGACAGATGGTTAAGACTTACGTAGAATTAATCTTTTAAACCGAACGGATCAATTTAATTTCACGATAAGTATTTACATATTTGATCGTGATTTATATTTCTAAATTTTATTTTGTTTTACTAAAGTTTTACTAAATACCAGACCTAGTAAAACTTCGTCTTGCTTCTCTATAATTTGTATAAATTTGAACGAAGTAATTACCCTATTTTATAATCAGTGACAGGTTGTTACAAAGATAAGTACTTGATTCTTTTTTAATCAAACTTTAATATAGTCCACCTTAAATGAACTAAGAGTCGTAAAACTAAAAAATCTACTGCGATTATCAAATGAACATTAATTTAAAATAATCCAGTTAAAATGGTTAAAAGAATTAATTGTACATTAATGTCTTATTTTATAAAACGGTCGAGTAATTCTAGGACTATACTTCGACTCTTAATTGTAACTGTTAACCGTCATTATTATTTTTTGTATGAACCTCAAAATATCTTAAAATATTATTGCATTAACGATTTCAAGAAAATAATAATTAAAGAATATACAGTTGAAAGATTGTCACGTAAAAGAAATTACATGATTTGGAAGAAAATTTCTTTACGCACGCTTGACTTGGGAGTAAGATGTTGAATGAGTGACGAAAGCATTACGAAAAGTGTGACTTTTCCAATACAGAATTGAATGGAGACATACGCAGTTAAGAAGACAAATAAAGAATCTGTACGATCAGTCTCTACACAATAAATTTCTATGAAAACAAAAAAAAACCATTTAGAATATAGTGCTATTATATACACTTAGATATTAAGTATTTACATTTAATTATTATAGAAATATTTTTAAACTTATAGGTGCATATTTTAGTAACTAAAATACATATTGCATTATAAAAAAAAAAGTATTTTAATTTTATTCATAGAATTATATAGCGTGGCAACCGGAGGCTCCAGGATAACTACGACACTTACTTATATGTATAATGTATATTATAATAAGAATTACATATTACAACTTATAACCAATAACTATAAGACTATATGATTGCCCCGATGTTAAGATGGCAATGACATTCTAAAACTTTTGTAGTAGCAAGAATCTTCTGGTTCACACGGTTTGGTGTTATTTCTTCGGATTCAGCGGCGTCACTTGTTATATGATATTTTATCCATACAACGATGTCGCCCCGGCGATGTTCATTTATTTTTTCATATGAAGCTCGTAGGTAACAATAGTGTAAATATTGTTGTTTTTACGTCCCGTCTTGTGGGTGTTTGTTTAAATTAGAGAAGTTCCTAGAAAAGCCTCTTATATCGCGAAATTCCGGTGGTTGTGTATTTGAATGCTGCTAGAGGAATTTTGCTTTCTATATATTCTCCTTCAATATCAATTTGAACAAACTTAACGTGTCTTTGATATTGGAAACATAACTACACGAATTCCTGACATTATTTGATGCTTAAGTTCCATTTTTAAACCAAAACTTTACTTACACTTTTCTGTAATCTCAAATAATATTCGGAAGACATCCTCTCCACATCAATCAATTTATATTATAATCATTTTTAGAGACATTCGTCCTCGGTAAAATATTAAAAAGCTATATGTTGTTTATACGAAAAACTTTTATATCCTTATATTTTATGAAATCATGATGAGCAACTGGCTCAGGCTCTGTAGGAAGGTTCTTAGCATACATTTTTAAAATTTTTATATATGTACATTAGTAAAATATAAAGAAATTTCATATGGGAAAATAGAAGCCTAATATGAAAACGCCGCCAAAGGCCTTTGAGATATAGCAAAGTAATATAAGGTGGAATTTATAAGAGATTATTAAAATGCGTTTTAATCAAAAATGATTTCAATCCTTTTTATTCTAAAAGCGTTAGTTTGCATGAGCATTGTGTTCAAATTCTTTTTCTCCTTTACTCAATACAAATTAAACGAATAGTTTAGGAAATATAGCAAAGCAGTGATAATGTTCAACAAAATTAATTAGCAGGCCGTAATATCACCAGGATTCGTATTCAATGAGGGAGTCCGCTCTTAATCTTGAATTTAAAAGGGACCCAAAAAGGATCTCTTTTCTGCCCATGTAAATATTGATTATTATTTATCATCTCATTGTTTTATTCAAAAATGTATCAACTTTACTTCAAGACTTACAACTTCAAAATCGTTCCAAAAAAATAGCGAACCAATTACAAAAAGAGTACCTATGTCTGGCATTGTAAGCTTTTTAAGTTTTGCAACGATAGGTAGATATAAAATTTTCATTCAAGTGCTTCGGATGTTCCTAAAAAACAAAGATAGCTAACTTAGACAAGATAAATAATTTTGAGCTCTCCAATACCTACACATTGACCAAAAAGCGATCAAGCAAAACTGTTTTTAAGCCCTCAAACGCTCTTAACAAACTTTGGTCAACAATCCAAGAATATTAGTAGCAGATACAAACAAAATTGTTGCGTGGGTGTTTGAGTATCCAGAGAAAAAACTAATCCACATATAAAACGTATAAGATAATGGCTCTCACAAAAAGCTTCATCCATACGAAGTACTGTGAAACCGTTTTAGCATCCCAAATTGATCTATGTCCAAGATTTAATATATCCGCAATTCTTCACTTTGCTAACTGTTATCCAAACATTATTTTGTTTGCAATCGGTTGGTACTAATCAATCTTTAATCGAAAACAATCCGGCTATTGTCAACGAAATTGTTGTTATTCGCTTATTCAACCAAGAAAGTTTAAATTTTCCATACGTACATGGGAAAAGTATTAAGAATTTGTGTAGAAGATACTTTCCATTAATATTACTTTCTTGAATGTCCATAAATTGTGATCGACACCATATGATCTTATATATTTATATGATGTTCGTAACTTAATTTTGAGATATTGGGCTCTAAAACGAATAGATTTTATTTCATTGAAAATTAGCTCTCTAGATGCCAAAAGTTCTTGAAAGTGATAATATTACAAATTAATTAAAAAAGAACCTTTTTGCAAAACTTTTCGGTTCAATTAATTAAAAAAAAAACTTTACATACTTCTACGTACTACTAAATAATGCAATACATAAAGAACACTGTACTAAGTTATAACGATTGGTAATAGAATAAATTGTATATTATTATTGTTGGTTGGCTGTTTTAAATATGGCCTTCGTCCGTGCAAACACTTACATTGCACGTGTATATTCTGCCAGTGTCTTGTTAAATGGAGGAGACGCCATCTGGTATTAGCTCAGGAATGAAATAAATTTGAACAACTTCGACGGGAGTCATAATTAAAAACTTAGTAGATCTACAACAACAAAAATTCAATGGCATGGATCGCAATCCAATGGATGGCAACAATATAAAAAATGTAAATTAATATTATTATTATATAAAGGGCAAACAATTTATACATTTTAATTTTATTGATTTTTATATATTTACATTTATTTTTTTGTTACTATTCTGTTTAACCAAATGTGATAAATCTCACTTATTTGTCTAAACCACATATAATGCTATAGACGTACCAAAGAAACCTAACCTATATTATTGACATCTGTCAAAATCTTGTATTACTACTGATTACGAATATAACTCAAGCAGTAATGTATTGTTTTTAAATATTACAATAAAAACAAAAAACAGAAATATAAAATGGCATTTGTAAGGCGTTTTATTACAGTGATACCAAAGTTTGCTAAAAACGTTCCTCTTTCGGTACAAAGTATGTTGAAATTAACCTAACCATTAATTTTAATTAAATGAATTCTGCTCACTATCTAATTATGTTAAAGGTAGAAACATCAAACGTTGGGTAGCTCCTACATTGATGGAGTTAAAGCGTCGGGAAGACAAACAAGGTGGTAAAGTAACTAACCCAAGGAACACATTTTTGGAATGGAATTTAGAAGCGGAGTTGTATGCGTTTGGTAAGCGTCTGAACGAAGAATTCGACCCGGATCTTTTGCTTCAAGCATTTACCGATCGCTCATATGTTATTAAAGAAGAAATGAAACAAAAAGAATTGGAAATTGACCTCAAAATGAAAGACAATAGGGAGCTGGCTGAAGAAGGTATGGTTCCACCTTTATGCTTTTTTAAAATGTAATCTACCATGGTGATTTTTTTATCTGTTATAAAATATTTTCTTGTTTCCATATAGAATAAAGTTACTATAAAAGTTACATCTTTTTAGGGTTTTAATATTAGTGTTATAAATTAAATGTTATTTAAAGACTCCCATATTTGAATATGCTTGTATTTCAGGACGGAAGTTTATGCAGGAATATATTCAATTGTATCTGGAGACAGTATTGCACAAACTACCAGCAGAGGGAATTATGAGTATAAGAAATCACCTGATTAGTGAAAAAGTAATTTCGAATGTATCACTGCACTTGGGAACAAGGGATATAATCTTAGCAGCAGTAAGTTTAATATATTAATAAGATCAACCTTATATAAGCAGTAAAACTTTTATGTTATAGTTCTCTTGTTTAATTCAGTTTTTTTGTTAGTTTGTTATACTTAAATTTTTATTTAATTTCAGGAATATCCAGTTGATAACAGCATATTGACAAAAACATTTGAGGCTATTGTCGGAGCTCTACTACAATCGTCTGGAGAGGAAAGAGCAGCACATTTTGTCAGAGATTTTGTCATCACACAACTTCAAGGTAAGAAAAAATTAATTTTGATAGTCATACTTCGGGGATATTCATAGAGGTTTTTTTACAAATAAAATGCTAATTGTAGAAAAATCATTGTCACATTAAATAGATTGAATCTCATTTATATATTCAACTAAAATGTTTTTGGAAACAGTTGTATTATTTTACACTCTTTATAAAGTAAAAATTAGATCATCTGTTTTGTTATAGGTCAAGATGTAAATGAGTTCTGGGAAATTGAAGATCCCTGGTCCATGCTCACCAAGATGATATCAAAAACGGGGGGTGAATTAGAACCTAGATTGATTGGAGAGGTTGCTAAGAACACGCTACTTGCTTGCTACAGAGTAGGTCTATATTTAGACAAGAAAATGATGTCGTCTGGTATGTTCTCTAAAATCAATCTATTTTTTTTTAATATACTTACAAGAAGCTGTAAAACAGAAATGAATCTCGCCATTAAAATTTTAATTGATATAAAAAAATATTATAAATTGTGTTAGAATTTAAAAATTTTACTTTCACACATAATTATAGTCCAAAAATTCCTGAGACTCTACCAAACTAATACTAACCCAAAGTGACTGAATACCAAAGCAAGGAATGTCTTCTAAATGCAAAAACCTGCATTTAACCAAGGCGCTAAAATGCCACAAACATAGCCATACTTCAACATCACTTAAAACACCCCCCTTTTGTTTTTGTGTTGGGGTTTAAAGAATTAATTTACCACTTAATACTGAACAAAAACTTCAGCTAAAATTGTATGCTATTTAATACAAATAAAATCTTGAAATGAAAAATTATTTCAACAATGTGTTTTACTAAATTTTTTAGGCTTTGGTGAAACAGTGGCTATTGCTAAGGAAATGGCAGCAAGAGAAGCACTCAAAAAGATATTTGGCACAGAAGAAACGATGCATCCCATAAATTTTAAGCTTAATGGCATACCTAAATCAAGGTCTCATAGTAAAATATCTGCAAGTTAATTTTTTTCTGAAGTGTAGTTTAGAATAAGAAATAAATATGTAATAAATTAATAATTGCTCTTTATTTTTAACACATACTTTCTATAAAATACATTTATATTACAATATAATTTTCTTTTAAATAACAATAACTGATTAAATCGAAAGTGTACAACTCTTATGATATTAGGCACATGCAATCACAGTTTTTTATAAGTGGATTATATTTCTTATTGTCTGGTAGCAGAGTCCATAATGAGATTTCCATGTTTATCTTTAATTCTGACTCTGCCTGATGAATATCTCGTCTCAGATGTACCATCATTATAGACCAATTTAACAGTACCATCAGGAAATTCTCGTCTCTAAAACAAAATTTTGTTTCTTTTAATAACAAAGAACATAATATTAAAAATATATGATGAAAACTTTCATGACTATGGTTTGGAAATTCAAGTAAGAAACGAAATTTAATGAAGCTACCTAGTTTGTTAGTTTAAAGTATGAAAAATGAGTATAAGGTTCTCATCTTTGGAACTCAGTCCCATTTCCTTTTTACACAGAGTTCACTTTCTTTTAAATCTCCACTTACGAAACATCTCTCACCATCATCTTCACCTATGTAATGTCTATTTAGATTATTTTCCAGCGAATTAATATATATGTATTAATATATTTGTCGAAATTTTCTATTTTAATATATTTGTTGGTATGGGGCCGTCCATAAATTACGTCATCGATTTTTTCAGATTTTAAACCCCCCCCCCTTACAATCATCCTATCGTCATTACTTAATGACCCCCCCTTCTCCCAAAATTGACGTCATTACCAGTTTGACAAAATTAAAACATTGCAGATTTGAGAAAAATAGGGTATTATATGATTAAAACAATTGGTTATAGGATCACCTATTATTATTTTTACTTTGGCAATAATCATTGATATAATATAATATAAAAGTAAAAAATAGGGAATAATATTATAAATAATTAGCCGCCTCTTACATTTGCAGTCTCACTTACTAGGTATGCTGGAAGAAATTTCTTTTTAGAAATAATCTTTTTGTATGTGGACAATAAACTATAAATAAATAAATAAGAATGACGTCAATTTCGAAACACCCCCTCACCCCTATCTATCATTTACCGTCATCCGCAGACCCCCCCCCCTCCCTAATTTAGAATGACGTAATATATGGACGGCCCCTATACCTATTTCAGTATATGTCAACTTCTTTATCAAAGATCTCTACTAACAGATAAATTATCCATTGAGCATCTCATTTTTCCTAAATATTGTGATTATATACTATTTTTTGAAAAGTATATTAATAAATAAATATATTAACTGTTCATACCTTGTGTTCTTTAGCATGGACTTCTATCTGTCCATTAGCAAATACAATTCTCTTTTCCCCACTAGCGGACACCGTTAGGGCAGCGCCGTCTGGGAAACGCCACTCCTCTCGCACATGTTCGTTCTTAGGATCGAAGTAACGTATACTGCCATTTGGAAGTCTGATCTCTGAAGAACCATCTCTGTAACGCTTCTCAACTTGACCGCTGGAATTCAAGAGTTTTATCATGGCAAATTTTATACAATTTTGATTTTTTAGTGCAAAATTTGCCAATATAATAAGATTCCAACTTACTCAGGAAACTCCAAAACTTCTAACCCGTCAGGATGCATAGTATGATATGTTTTAGTTTCAGCATAATAATACTTTGTCCTACCCTCATTATAGAAATTTTCTTTCACATCTCCATTGTAATACACAAATTTACTATATTGTCCATCTGCTGATATTATTTTAATATTACCATTAGGAAATCTTATTTCTTTAGTACCATCTGGCTTTCTTATTTCCGTTGGATTTAAATTAGTTTTTGTTAAACTGCTTTTACTAACGCTCGGTTCTGGACTAAGTATCATATTCGAATTTAGATATACTTCTTTGTTTATGACTGTACCACATTTTTGGCTAGATGAAGACTTATTACTAAATATCGACACTGGTGACTTGGATCTTCGACATTCTTGCTTGTCATAATTTTCCTGATAAATACTACTTGGTGATTTGCTAGTATTTGAATTTCTACTACTCAATGTATTTCTGTGGTTAACATTTGGAGCACACTTTGACGAATCATAGTTCGTTTGATTAGGAGAAATCGAACTTTTAGATAAACTCCGAGCTGATGTTCCTTTTCTAAGGAAAAAATCGTGATTATCAGTCTGGTCAAAATTCTCATGACTTTTAGATAATGGTGATACTGATTTAAATCTTGTATTGTATATTTTTTCTAAATTGTTACTAATTTCGCTATCCGAAGTTTTATTTTCATAATTGTTTTCTTCATCACTATATGACATATCGTTGTTTGAAGAGTTTGAATATGTTTGGACCTGATCATTATGAAATGTTCTATTTTTTTCTTTTTCACTCAGTGAATCTTTCTGGCTAAAATATTTAGCATATCTTGAAGTTACTTTGAGATTCGGAACACTTTTTGCACGGGGTCTAATGGTACCTTTATTTGCGGGAAGGATTTTTCTGGTTCTGTTTTGTCGTTCAATTTCATACGCTTTATATTTCATATCAGAATCATAAACAATATCGGACAGTGCATCTTTTGAGGTCATGTTATTTAGTTTTTTATTTATTTCTTCTAAATACTTTATGTTCGTTAGCCTTCTGGATATATCATTACTGTGCTGGATACGTCGATTCTCTTTTTTTAATTTTTCAATCTCGTCTTCTAAATTTTTCTTCTCTTTTTCCATAATCTTTAATTGATTTCGAAGCCTAGCAATTGTAGAAGTTGTTTTTGCGTCTTTTGATCTTATTTCATCCTTCAAGTCAACTATTTCTTTCTTCAAGTTAATAACCTCGTCTTTTTCCTTTTTATTTAATCTACCCCTCATATCTTTTACATATCTTTCATACATTTGTTTTTGTTTACTTAATTTTTCTTTCTCTTCTGCTAAATAATATTCAGATAAGATTTTCTCCTCATTAAATTTCTGTTCAATTGCAGTTTTCTCCTCATAGAACTTTTGACGTTCAATTTCTATATCTTCTCTCATTTTGTTAAGGTTAGCATTCTCTTTTCTGAATGTTTCTATTTCATCTTCGAGCTCACGAAGTCTATCTTTCAATAATTCACTTGTAGCAATTAACTTTGCATTCATCTCAACCATATTATTGTTTAAAACTTCATTGTCAGCTGTCTTATTGACTGCTTTATGACTTTCTTTTTCTTTATCTATAATTAAATCCTCAGCTTTTCTAATACAACCTTCTTCGTTTTTATTCGTATGAAAACTTATATTACTGGAAGTTTTACAAGAGCAACATTCTGATACAGATGAACAATTATCATTGCAGTCTGAACATTCGCTGTAACAACTCTCGACATCAGTACATGTCATTTCATTTTTATGAGCCTTAATTTCTGGTAAAAGATGCATTAAATTTGGATTTTTAGATAAACATTTCTGCATAATAATCGGAGTACTCTCACCAGAACATTCTAAACTGTTTTGCCTCAAAAACCTATTTAAAAATGAATTGTTTATGTTAAAACTTTCATTGGATACTTTATTTTCAAGCAACTCAAACATATTTTGTTCAGCAGTTTCCCTTTCTTGTTGTAACTTGGAGTTATCATCACAACTTATGTCTGATGCAATGCTCTTTACCGGAGAAACAAAATTTTTATAATAACTACTTTGCTTAAGTTGCCTTAACAAATCATCTTGTTCTTTTGTTAATACAGCAGCCCATGTTTTTTCTTTATTATGAAAAGCAGATTGTTTTCCTTTAACAAAACCATTATCAGAGGGGTTGTTATTTGGTGATGATTTACTATTAATCACAGATGTTACTGGATTTTCTGATCTAACTACTTGTTTTGATTCTTTGCTATCTGATTTTTGTATTTCTACATTATTTTTTCCGCTAATGGGTTTAGTCAATGTTGGTAAATTAGTTTTGCATAAGGGTGAGATGTTCTTAGGTTTATCTACTACGATCTCAACCTGGACATTACTATTTTTTTTATTTATATCTATAGTTTTAGTCTTATTTTCTATGGGTTTACCTTTTTTAACATTTTTGCTTAGGTTTGTATCTTTTCTCCATGGTAAAGATTTTGTATTCTGTATAACTAGATTTTTTTTCTGAAGTCCAAAACGAGCCATGCCTTCACCTCTTTTAAGAAATGCTTTCTTTTGTAACACTGATGTTTTTGTTTTAGGAATGACTTTAGATTCATCTGTTTCATTATTTAATTTTTCTATAACCAATGCTTCAAAATCTTTTTTAGGAGATAGAATGGGCATATCATCTAAAGATATTTGTTTTTTATTAAATGTGTTTATATCCGAAGTGCAAGATTTTTCGTTTTTACTGTGTTTTCTTGCAGAACTTCTAGCAGATTCTGGGGTATCAGGTGGTTCAGATGCATTTGATAAATTTAACGCAGCAACGCCGTCCATATTTATGTGAATATTATCTTTTTTGGATAAATTACTTAGGTTGCCTCCAGCAAGTTCGGAATCAGCATATCCTTCATTGGATGCTTCTGTAGACTGAAGTAAACTTCGAAATGTATTATAACTCGTACTATTGCTAAAGTG
This sequence comes from Danaus melanippus, assembly GCA_010014825.2. NCBI lineage: Eukaryota > Metazoa > Arthropoda > Insecta > Lepidoptera > Nymphalidae > Danaus > Danaus melanippus. The sequence continues at coordinate 3,339,916 of JAAAKD020000207.1, forward strand.
GCTAACAATTTCTGTTATACTTGACGTTATTTCAGGAGATTCGTGATATTCCAACCGCTGTTTCTGTAGTTTCCCGCGTTGTAGTAATTGTAATTGTCTAAGTACTTTTAATCTTTCTAGTATTTGGGATGGAGATAATGTTACATCACTATCTGAGTAAGATTGGTCCATGACTGGACTATTTAAATGTTATAATAATTACAAATGCAATATCAAGAGTCTTTTTTGCACGGTACATTCAAATTCAAACGATATATCTACAGATCTGACAACTTTAAAGTTAAAACCGATAAATGCTTGTCAAACTTACAGTCACAATATGTCAAAGGTTTAGCTACTAGAAAATTGAGAAAGACGAAATTGACTTTTGCAATTTTTTTTTTGTAACGAAAACACTGCTTTTACATAAAAGCAATAATTTTTAGTAATTTTTAGCTATATAATTTTACTATTAATTTTATAAAATGGCAAAAGCAATCCTTCTAATTCATGTAATAGAGTAAAGAAAATTGTCTGTGTCCCAAAATTAATCAATTAATCAATAAATTTGGTGTCCTAATAATTTAGTGTGACAACATTTCTTGATACTGTATAAATGTCAAAATTTTTGTCCATTTTGGTTCAAATAACTTCTGGTCGTCTACGAGAAAAATATATAACCAAAATGTCTAAAAGAAATACTTTCCACAGAACACCTAAATTTAAACCTGAAGTGAAAATGGCTAGTAGAAGTCAGAAACAATCTACCAGTATGAATAGCAGGAAAGAGAAAGTTGAAGTTCTTCCTGAACCCATCAAGTCCACAGCAGATAAAAAACTATACAAGTAAGTAATATTTTTGAAAGACATATTTACATATTTCCTTATATATTTTTCCAATTTTCTACTTCATCTAATTGGAACCTAAATAAACTAATTTAAAAACTTTTTTTTATATTATTTTTAACAATCACTAAAATATATCATGTTATATACTTTTCACTTTTTTACTAACTTCTATAAATTCATCGTTTTTGTCGTAACTTTCAATTTCTTTTCTAGGACAATAAAGCTAGAAAATGGATTGACAGCTCTACTCATATCAGATCCCAGCCGACAGTTTGTAGCGGAGGAGATGAGTTCTAGTGAAGAAGAATCCAGCGGTAACGAAGAGAGCTCAGGACTCGAAAGTGATAGCGGCAAGTCTGGTGGCAGTGACCAACACGGAACTAAGAAGAGAGGTGACGTGGATGAAGAGAAACTCGTAAGTTGATGGTTAATATAATATCTTTCATCATTTACCTCCTAGTAAAAAATACCTATCTCAATAGAGGTTCAATGATATATACAACACATTATCTGTCAAAAACACAACTTGGAATTCAAATTGTAATTATATTAAATTCATAGTAGTTAGCGATGGTAAAACATTATTTCGTGATCACTGACTGTGAAGTCGGTTTCCGACGTTATTATTATGTTTCATGGCCAATACCAGTATTCTTATGCTCTTAAAATTTTTATATAGCCATACAAAGCAATGAAAGATTTAACAGTTCCTCAAATCACCTTTTTTTATCTATGGCTCCATTCACACTGGAATCATGGAATATTTCTAAATTGACTTATTGAAAGTACCTTTTTTATGTACAAACAGAAAAATAATATCAAGCAACAAAAATAAAGACCTAAATTTATTAAAGCATATATTATTTGCTAATAATTCTGAAATATAGGCAAAATATTTTAAATGTAATTTCATTTACATAACACAGAAGCTATATTTATTAACGATGCAACAATGCAGTGTTACACAAGTCGGTTATTATGAAAGGGAAATAGTTCATGACAGTGGCGGCAATGCATAATTTTTCATGTAACACCCATTACTTGCACAATGGACTTAAACTTTTTTTGTTACTGCTCTATAATCATTGAGTTTTCAATAGCTATTGAAATAGAAATCACTGAATGTTAAAACTATTCAAAACTTTAATTTTCGTTTGTTTCTGATTATCTACTAAATTACGAAAAGCGTCCGAGCTTTGATTCTTCATCCATAATATTTCTTAAAACGCTTCGTACTGTTTTCAACTCTTAGCTCTCGTTATTCTATTCAACCTAAATCTATTGATATGTAGTTGAATTTAAAAATATTTATCGTGTCGTTTTCTGTTTCAAGCTTTAATTACGTAAAATAAAGTCTTAAATTCGTAGTTTATATTGAAAACAATGAAACAAAACGGCGTTATATAATATACAAGTAACTAACAATACCAAATAAAATAATATCTTTGGTATATTATAATATGTGCATCCATCTTTAAATCAATAACGCACGGATGCGCTCACTAAGTCAATAACTCCGGGCAGGTGTAACTCCTGTGATGCGCAGTAATAAAACAAAATGTCGGAATTATGTTACGTAATGACCAGATGAAAAATTAATAAATTAAGAATTATATTTAAATAAACTAGGTTATAGATAACGATCAGTTAAATCGAAAATCACTTAATTGGAATATATATTTCATTTTAATCGAAACATCATTTGCTTATTATAAAAAAGAGAAGTAACGATGTCAATATTATTTATTATAGTTACGTATCTGAGCTTACGATTAGATTTTATATATGTTTAATTATTACAATTTAACTGCCTTATATAGTACTCGTATATTATATAATACTAAAATAACTAAAAACATTATACGAATATCACCAGCAAACTTAATTAGATTTTTTTTGTTGAGGTTTTTTTAAATTTTCTTAACATGTACGATAAAGATGCACTTATTAGGAATTATTTACCGATTCTTTAGAAAAATGGAACCTCAATAGAAAGGTTTTGTAACTATGTAATGATTTTTTTTTATGTTATTTCTATGGAAGATTCGTTCACAAACTATCGTACTGTCATATAATTTAAAAGATTTGATTTAAAGTTTATTCCACTTTTAATTCAGAATACTCTATATTTCATATTTTATAGTTTCGTTTTCAGTTATAACACTTCTAGTCCATGATATAATAGTTTTATGTCTCGGTCTATTTTTGAAGGCATCGCTTTCGATCGATAAATCCTTCCTAGTAACACAATAACTTACATCTAAGTAAAGTAAAATCAAATATTTTTATGATAATTTTGTCAATAATAAAACACAAGTAAATAGTTAATTTTGTACACGCATTTCTTGTTGTATTGTATGGTACACAACAGTCGTACTAATTCTGACAAGTAGGAATTTGATATTGCGTCGTTTTTTTAAAACCCAACTTAGAAATCGTTGTAAAAAAAGTATTTCCAACGTTATATAGAATTCATATTAATAAAAAAAAATTATGTGCTGTAATAGGACGACAAAAACGGTTTATAAAATCATTTAGAATCGATTTCATATCTGGAAATGCGATGGAATAACAGTCGCGTAATAAAGCACGTATTTAAGAAATAGAGATTACGTGCATTAGTACAAATTCCATAAAGATTTTGTGTTTTCAAACGGATCACGTAAAGATATCTTGGACATTGAAAAAAATATTTTAATTAATTGAATACTATTATTATTATTATTATAATTTTTGTTACAAAATGTATGAAGGACAAAAATTGCATTAAAGTTGCAATCTGAATTGAAATTAAAAATCTTTGTTTGTTAATAATATATAGCACAAAAACTTAAACTAAATTATATTTTAAACTTTTGCTAAACACTGCACTTAAAAATATCTCATTAATTAAAATCCAACATTTAGTCTCATCTAGCAAGTAATAAAGGTTTATAAAATATTATATATGTACTCAAAAGCACTTTGACATATAGACGGAGTAATTTACGTTGATATTAATAGCATTTTCTTTATTTAATTTATCTTTGGCATACTAAAATATCATAATATCAGATCACTCTCATACAATGTCACGTAATTGAAAATTATCTTACAATACATCATTAGATAGTGTTAAAATTAATATGTTAACCTAATAATTTTATTAATTAGAAATGTACACATTTCTCAATACTAAAATTTATTTATATTACTTACATTTATCTATATATAAAAGAAAATCGTATTAGTTACACTATTTACAACTCAAGAACGATTGCACGGATTTGGCTGGAAATTTGTGGGGAGGTAGATTGGAATTTGGAGTCACACATAGGATACTTTTTGAATTCCTTCGACCAAAAAAATACTTGCTAATAAAATCCAAAATGTTTATTTACTGCCTCTACATCGATTCAGTTCGCCTAGTCAGATATACATTTTTAACTATGAAACTAAAGCAGACAAAGTCGCGGGTAAAAGCTAGTATAATATACAAGAATTAGTAGCTGTTAAAGTTATTCAAATTTCGATATTTATAAAAAACAATTGTATTTCCTCCCAGTGACAGTAAATCATATTTCCTTATAGCTGTCGTTTTAATTATTAATGTCGACCTTAAATCATATGTTATTATAAGTGATTTCCTATTGCTACATTCAATTATCGTATCTCGTTAAAAGTCATACCTTCGACAGGGTTATCGGCACAGTCGCAATATACTTAGACTTTTGAAGAACAAGTTTGATCAAATGTCTAGAAAGCGATGCAAGATATTTATAAAACAACTTTCTCTAGACACGGTATGAGGTGCTAACACCATGCTTTTACTTTTAACATAAATATATATATATACATATATACATATAGTTTGAAATATATAACGTTTTTTTTTAAGTATTTAGATTATGTAGATTATAATATATATATCAATTATTTGTAGTATTTATTCATTATACTTTTGTGATATGTTTTTCATTCGCCCGAAACTTTTTGCAAAAGTGTTATATTTTTTTGTACTAGCCATTTCTTCTAAGCATCGAATTGATGTCACTATAAATGTTCATAACAAAGTAGTTTTGTAGTTCAAATAAATTTATTCACAGAATTTTAACATAATATCCTCATTATATTAGTGAGACTTATCAACGAAATTAATATGATATTTTTAATAAAATTCAATGATAGAGAAAAGATACGTATAAATTAATAAAATTATAATTTTATGTAAATAAAAACACATTTAATTTATTTAACAATAAATATATGAGGTTAAAATATATAAGAATCAGTGCTTTTACTGTTGCTTACAAGTTACAACCAGCCTAATCATCCTTATACGGAGCCTTGAGACGACAACAGAATATTGATTTATTGTACTTAAATTAGAACGTTAAGTTTATGCTATACTTTTGACTCGTTAAAACATATTCTAATACTGATGAATACTTAAATAAAATACAATATTTTATATCAACAATTTTAGTTAATTTTACTATGGAAAACTTCGTGGAAACGTTGATTAAGTTCTTATTAAAGAGCATGTACTATGTATGCGCGTTACGTTTAGATTAATATCATAGTATAAAAAGATGCGTTCGACAAGGAATAACAAATGGTTGTTAAAGAAACGTAAAGCCTATATGACTATGTTAGCTTCCGAATGCGATTAAATATTTTGACGATGACTCTCAAATTCTCTTTAAGAGAACTGTATTTTTAAGTATTTTTTATTCCATCATTCAATAAGATTAAATAAAATAACATTTGTTAAAAGTTAATCATTATATATAAAACAAAAATAAAATCGAATATTCATATACAGCTATGTTAAGAATTAGTTGGAAATAATGATGTTCTGTTATATCTCAAACCATATTCAGATGGTAGTGTTCAAGTTGACAATGAAAAGATAAAATATAAAATCCCACTAAATATAAAAAAAGTCTCATAAAATCATTCGTTAATCACGATAATGGAACTCATATCAACCATAGTTGTTTTATACTGTTATACTATTGATTTATATCGTATCAACAGGCAGCTTGCGCGTTATGCGTGGGTGTAGGCAGTTACAGCGACCCCCACGACATCCAAGGGTTGGCCCACTTTGTTGAGCACATGGTGTTTATGGGAAGCGAGAAGTATCCAAAGGAGAATGAATTTGACTCTTTTATTAAGGTAATTTTAATATGATACCGAATAACCGTATTTTCTTATCTATAATACAATTTTCACAACGTAATAAACGCCAGCTGAGCCTATTTTTTTATTAAACTGTCTATCTCTGTTTCAAAATTCTCATCAATTTAATAGAAAAAAGGGGGTTCGGACAACGCCTCAACGGACTGCGAATTGACGACATTCTACTTTGAGATTCAAGAGAAACATCTTCCGCACGCCATGGACATGTTCAGCCAGTTCTTCGTCAGCCCGCTCATGATGAAGGAGGCAATGCAAAGGGAACGCGAGGCCATCGAATCGGGTAATAAAGAGTTGTTTTTAAAATCTACTGTGTATCCTAAACATGACAATTCTTTTTATTTACTAGACTATACTAGACTTTTCGTCCAGAAATACTATAGTTAATGTTACCTAATCAATATGTTTTGTTCCAGAATTTGCGATCGCTTCTCCTTCTGACTCGAATCGTAAGGACCAGTTGTTATCAAGTCTGTTCCCGGAGAACCACCCAGCTCGCACCTTCACTTGGGGAAACCTGAAGAGTCTCAAAGAGGATATAGACGATGACAACAGACTTCACACTGCAGCTCACGAGTTCAGGAAGAGGCATTACAGCGCTCATAGGATGACTGTAGCCGTTCAGGTACGTGTGTGTGTGTGTCTGTGTGTCTGTCTCAATGTATAAGTGAGCACTTTCGCCTTCATCTAAGTATTCTTTCAAACTTGGCTGTCTGACTAAATACCAGAAACAGCCAGTATCAATATTCAATCGATGATACAAAAAATGTTGACGACAAAACATTACCATTGTTTATCACGGTTTAATTTTATTACATAAGTAATATTATTCATAAATAAAATCTAAGGTTATTATTAAAATATTTTATAGCATTTTATTTCTTCCCTAGATTTATAAAAAAGGGTCATTATATAGATACTACTTTATAATTATTTCAAAAATACGCATATCGAAAAAGTAAACATGAGCTACTTTTTCGACGTCGGTTAAAGAAAAGTGATTTTTAGGCTCGCATGGACCTAGCATCACTGGAACAGTACGTGGTGAACACTTTCGGCCAGATACCAACAAATAAACTGCCACCAGAAGACTTCACTGATTTCAAGTTCAGTCCAAGGACCATCACACCGGAATTCACCAGCATTTACTATGTGAAGCCGGTCAGCGATACTACAGAGGTATGTATCCCTTAGCTTCTATATATACATATAAGCTTGTATCTTTGAATATGTTATTCCTACCTCCACTTTAATGGCCATCTCAATCCAAATTTACACTTCTAAGAAAATACCTAAAATATGTATGTATAAACTTTCACCCGCATCAAAGTGATGGAATAAGGAAGATTATGGTGTGGTTTACGTTGCAGGTCCACTTGACTTGGTGTATGCGGTCTCTACTGTCCGAATACGAGTCAAAGCCTCACCAGTACATATCATACCTACTGGGACACGAGGGCAAGGGCAGTCTGCTCTCTTATTTGAGAAAAAAGTAAGAAATAAATTTTATTTTTTACTAACTTTTACACATTAAATTTATCTATCAAAAGAATATATGATACATTATGAATTTTTTTTGTTAGAATCTATGCAATATAATTGGACATATTGGTTTTTATACTTAATAAAATAATATAATCTGTTGCTTTCAGGGTGTGGGCGTTGGGTATTTATACTGGCAACTCTGAGAGCGGTATAGACTACACATCCATATACAGTTTGTTCTCAACACAAGTGGTGCTGACAGAAGACGGTTTAGCAAATATTGACAAAGTAAGTGAAACCGCATATAAATATAAAATTCTCGAGTCCACCCATATGTGAATATATACGGGTAAACTTCTGAACATTACTTTTGTCAAGCACTAAATAGTTATTTGAGATTTTAAAACTATCTCTTAGACGATACAGTCTGTAATTTGAAACACTAAATTTAACTACAAATATAGGGAACACTTGATTTAATAGAATTTCAGAAAAAACCCAAGCTGTTTTGCAAAAAAAATATTTGTAAAAAAGGACTTTTCTACTATCAATAATTGATTTTCAGGTACTGGAAGCGATATTTTCATATATCAATATGCTTAAAAAGCTCGGACCATCTGAGAGGATCTATGACGAAATAAAGGTAGAATTTTGTTTACGTTATAATTAATATGGACATTATAATAAATATCAGAATGTATGTGAATATAAAACCTTTTTAGACAATAGAAGAGACCAGTTTCCGTTTCGACGAGGAATCTCAGCCTTCGGACTATGTGGAGACATTATCGGAGAACATGCATTTCTTCCCGCCGGAACATTACATAACAGGGGATCGTCTCTACTACAAATATGACCCTAAGGTAATATTCTACTTCAGACACAAATTCACGCTTTATTTCTTGCGTTTTTCCTTTTACAAGATGTTACATAATATGAATTTTACCTGTCAGGGTATTTCAAGCTTACTCGATCTCATGAGAGCAGACACTGTGAATATAATGATACTTAGCAACAAGCATCCAAAGCCGATCAAATATGATAGTAAAGAGAAGTGGTTTGGTACGGAGTATAAGAGGGAGGGTAAGTTAAAAAATTGATAACTATACACACGAGTTATATTATGACTAACTTATTTTTGAATTATGCTAAAGAGAAATGTGTAAAGTGTTAAAACAATAGCTGTGGAAGGCAACCGGTAGCGACATCTATAGTTTGTCATGTGACTTCGTACACAAGATTACCCTTATACCGTGATCCTGTGATAATCATACGGAATTTCAGGATAACTACCTTATTCCATTGTCTAAACTACACTATTGTAAAGTTTTTTCAAGATCCGTTTAGTAGTTTTTCACAAACATCCTCATAGAATTTCGGATTAATAATATTAATAGGATCATAATTCTTTACCAGCTATAAACCCAGCCTGGTTGAAGAAGTGGTTGTCAGTCTCGCCCTACAGCCAGTTCCACCTGCCGGAGAAGAACGTGTACATCACTACCAACTTTGATCTGATACAACCAGCTAAACCCTATCTAGAGGAAGCGGAACGGTTGGGGATAGATCTCATCAATAATTCAGCAAAAGACATACACAGGAAGGTCGCTGCGAATGAATTTACAAGCAAGGTCCTTAAACACGGCGAACTTATGGCCACCGTCAATAGATTCAGGTGACGAAATTTACTCTTCCTAATATTATGACTAATATGCATGCAATTTAATTAAAATATATATTATTTTCACAGGCTCGACCAGCCAAACCTTCTGCGCAAGAACCGACACATGGAGCTGTGGTACAAACCCGACTTTAAATTCCGTTTCCCAACAGCGCTGCTGTACTTCTACTTTATAACACCCTTAAGTCTCAAGTCTCCCAGAGAGTGAGTATTTATATCTACATTTTTAATGAAGACTTTGTATTTTTTATTATAATAATAAATTTTGACCATTTAGAACTAATTATTTTTCCCTGTCGGTGTTAATAGCCTTTCTATAATTTCGGCTATTTCCTTAATCATAACTCAGTAATATAAACTACATTTATTTGCTCTCATACTTATGGATACGAGAATAACAAATGTAATTTCTTTATATTAGCGAATCATTAAATACAGTTAGGATTTTGTCCTTTATAATATTCGTTTATGGTTGAGTACTAATAGCACCTAAACATTTTCTTCAAGGGCTTGCCTACTTGATCTTTGGAGCGACGTTCTACAACAGGGACTTAAGGTTAGTATATGTCAATAATATTCAATTTATCATCAGTATTTAATATTTATAGTTGTATGTTATGTATTTTAGGAAGACGTCTATCCCGCCAATATGGCGGATCTGACTCATTTGCTGTACGTCACCGACAGGGGTCTGACCCTGAAGGTCTCTGGGTACAGCCAGAATCTTCACGTAAGTTGTTATAGACGTATCCCGTCCTTTACATTAGCCAAAATAAACCTAAAAATTTGTAAGAATTTTTGCCACATACCTTTCCTTTAACTTTGATTTTATCTTATTGTAAAGTATACTGATTCTTAATAGATTTAAATATATGATAAATATTATTCAATATAGTATGCTAATACTTGAAACAGCTGGTTGTGTCTCTGATATCACGTGCTATGCGCGACTCTGCCCGCGTGCCGCACGCTCTGTTCGAGGCTGTGCGCGACGTTCGTGCGAGGACCTACCATAACGTCCTCATTAAACCCCACAAACTGGCCAAGTAAGTATTATATAATTATATATATGTCCGCAAAATAATTTCTTCTGACTAGTCACGAAGAATTAAATTAAAATGACAACAAAATGTCAGTTAATTTTTCGCGAATTCTAGGGAGTCAATTTTCTCTGTCGTTGCTTGAAAACTTTTTCAAATACTCAATAATATGATGAATTCTTTGTAACTGTACATGATCTTTTATATTACGGTATACATATAATACGCTGTCAATTAAACATGTTTTAAATAAAATATATCATTTTAACAATTGCAAGGAGATAAATAGAAATATAAGACTATTTATACCCTTAATGCAATAAATTCGGTATTGAAAAAGTGTTTAGATATACATATATGTTTATGTTACGATTTTGGTAATGGTTGCATATCTTTCAGAGATGTCCGTATGAGCCTTTTACTGGAGCCATACATGTCGCCACGTGACAAGGTGAACTTCATACAAAACGTCACATTGTCGGAATTACAAGACTTCACACAGAAGTTGCTCAATAAGATGTACCTACAGGTAAGGTTTAATTTAATATAACTAAGACTAGCATACGATAAGATAATATAGAAGCTTGTCACTGTCATACAAATAGTAGGGATTGTATAGTTTTATATTTCAAAATAATACGGCGCGGAATAAGACAGGGGAAGCCATTAGTGCATTAGGGCCAATAATGATACGAGTAATGCAGTGTTTTAAAATTAATACATAATTAAAAACGAAATAGTCTTATGAAATGTACATTGAAGTCTTATGATCACTAACATTTGATATACCCATGATAAATATAAGACGGTTGAACTATGACACTGACCAAGGCGCATTAAATTTTTGTGACTCCAAAGACAAATTTAGACAATTAGTTTGACACAACAATATTCATGGTTGTCATTTTATTTTGTCTATATATTAGTTGTCATTTAACAAATAAGAAGCTATGGATTACCTTTTGAATATATTGCTGTAAATTCTTGTTTAGGCATTTGTTTTTTCGACTCTCAGGTTCTTGTGCAAGGTAACCTGGCTTGGCACGAGGCTGTGACCATATCGGAGAATGTATTGAAAACAATAAAATGGGATGGACTAGAACCACATGAAATCCCTGACGTAAGTATTAAGATAACATGATTTTAACAATATGTTCTTACTTAAAACATATGAAATAATTTAATTTTTATTTTATGTAGAGTTCTTTGTCACTAAATTATTATGATTTTGTTAGTATCACAATACGTTTGTAAAGGATTGCGGAATAAATTTATACAAAGAAATACTTCACTTTACCACAATGTTACCACCATAAAAAAGTTTAGAAACTTCAGTATTAAAGACCAGAGCAAAATGAATACATATATATTCATTTATATGTGGTCTCTAAAAGATCTTTTTTCCGAAGCTAAGATTCTTGTAATGTTATAAGAGAGGGGACGACAAATCATTAGAAATATTCATTTTCATTCTATTTTTAATGACCGAAGTAACTAATATGCATGAGTTTGACTTGATGTTCGCCTGGTTCGTGAAGACTCACTGAGTTTTTATTGTAAGATCAAAGGTGGGTTCTTGATCATGTCGGTACTGGTAAATGGAGCAGAATGAATCTATAGTAGCATAAGTCCTCTCTTAAAATGTACTAGTCTCACAAACAATTCGAACGATATTGGGGACAATAGGTACCCGAAGACACTAACCAGTATAAGATGGTCCTCCTCCATCTCTATGCCGCGGTCTAGATTATGATGGTTAATTTATATTGCTATCAAAATTAAAGGAGATCTTTTTGCAGATCAAAGTTCACCAGTTACCACTCGGAGAGCGTAAAATCCGCGTCGCTAGCCTCAATCCTTCGTCTACGAATAGTATAGTCACCAACTACTACCAGGGGGAGAGAAGCACGCCGCAGGATGCCGCCGCGCTTGAAGTTCTAATGGTTAGACTATTATGAGTTGATTTCGTTAACCGACTACATAGATCTTACTTCAATAGTAGAATTTTTAAAAATATTTCACACTGTCAAGTATACAATTAATTTATACGGCTTGATGCAATTAATTATAGCATCGTTTTCCCCATTCTAAATGCTACTAGATATATAATCATTATCTTTTTAATTTTAACATAGTTAGGTCATTAAAGCCTAATGCCGTGTCGCCAGGGAAATGTAATTGATTTTTATAAACAGATGTTGATGGAAGAGCCAGTTTTTGATGCTCTTCGTACTAAGGAACAGCTGGGATACAGCGTGTTCAGCATGATGCGTTACACCTTCGGCGTGTTGGGCTTCTCCATCACTGTTAACACTCAAGTCGACAAGTTCAGGTATATATATTGAGGAACTAATATAATAATAAGAGTATAAAGATCCCTGCCAAGAAATTCTACTACAAGAACTATTGTTGAATCTTACATCTTATAACATCATTCATAATTTCTCCCTTATTACAATATACATAAGGTGGGTTATTCAAACACCAAATAAATGATCACCAGCGTATCCCATGTCGATCGTCGAGTGGAGGCGTTCCTCAAGAAGTTCGCTCGTGATGTGAGGAGGGGTGGGGAGAAGGCGCTAGCGGCGGCCAGGCACGCGCTGGTGCAGCTCAAACATACCGCTGACTACGAGCTCAAGGAAGAGGTAGGGGGAGAGGGGAGCGTGAAAATATTGTAGACTAGATAGAGACCATTTGATAGATATGAATTGGGCTAAATATTAAATATGACTTGAGATGTTCTAAACATTCATGCTATATACACATATTAGAGATATTAATTGATATCAGTCCTTAAAAAAATATCATTCCGTTTATTTTTTGTTAACTTGTGAAGCCTCCTTGGATGCTTTAACTTCAAATAGTTTCGCTTGCTTTCGACGTCACTATAACTGTCAGTAGTGCATTCGTGCCTGCGCCTGGTATGCATTCTTATTGTTTAAAAGAAATTAAACATGTCGTACTCTGACGACGAACACGGATTTTATACCGATATATAGAGCATCAATATTATATGAACTAAAAAAATTTCTATATCCTTAAGTTATGATCTCGCTAGCAATATTAAATATTATATTATAATCTATCTAAACTAAATTATCACAGGTGCCTTAATTTCACAACACTTCTATACTTCTAAATGTGGAGCTTGTCAGCTACTTTTAATAGAATCGACGAAACAAAAGGTGGCACGTGTTCGTTTAGTAAAGAGACTGTGTTTACATTACTGAACATATGCCATCATGACAAATATAATTATATTGATACAAAAAAATATAGCGTTAATTTGTAAACATTATGTTGCTGTTCACAATATTTGGACGCTTTTCAATCTAGCGAGAAATATAACAATTTCACGATATTCATAATTTGACTGTGACATGTATATGTCTGTATGACTTGAATATTTCAACTAATTGTTACAAAATAAAATATTTATTTACATTGAGGGGCTTGTTATTGGAATTTCTAGAAAGTTTGTAAAAAGAATGATAATAATACATAAAAAAATTCTCACAGGTTGAGAGAAACTGGCGCGAAATCCTGACCCAGGAATACCAGTACCAACGTCTATTTATCGAGGTGACCAAAAAATATATTATATTATGTTAAACGATATTATATATACGATACGATATATATTGTAAAAGAAATGATATAAAAACGTTTTTTATTTCAGGCTGAGGCAATAGAGAAAATCAGACTATCTGATATCAAAAGCTGGATAGAAAACCACTTCCCCTCGGGAAACAAGTCGCAGTTCAGGAAACTATCAGTACAGGTATATAAAAAAAAATGATTTAAATTTAGAATTGTTAGCAAATTTTTTTAAAAAACATTCAAAATACATCAAACATATACATATATGTATTTAGTGTGTGTTTTAAAATTACTCGAATTCCAGGTCGTGGGTAATAAGCCCCAAGATGATAGCTCCTTGGACAGACCCAAAAATCTATCTCTAATTTATTCCGACGCCGGAGAAAACAGCGGCGACACCACAGAAAACGAAGCTGAATTCATCAAAAACATAGAAACATTCAAGAAAGACCTACCTCTCATAAATGTACTGAGAGTTGAATTAGCTCAATGTTAAATATAATAAATATTCAACAAAAATAATTCACTGAATTTACTCTATTGTAATAAATAATATAACAGTAACCATAATTAATATATATATTAAGACGGTTTTATATTTATTTTTTAGTTTAATAAAAACTTTTTGAAACATAGACAATTTTATATTTTTTTTTTATAGTTTTACAATTAATGTGTTCAGTGCTACAGGTTGTTATATTTTATATATATATTTCAAACACTAAAGATGGTTTTTAACATTACAACGTTTATAACTTCTGTGGAAATATATGAAAGAGATTTTTATTTATTTCTAAAAGTTATGAATAGTTTTGTTGTGACTGTTTTTTTTTCATTACTTTTGATGAAAAATAAAATACAAAATGTTAATCATAGAGTAAGTAGATGGAGACACGAGGATTAAAAAGCACTTTCTTCGTTGATTTAAACGATAGAAATATACATCCCAAAGTATTTCTAATATTTTCAAATTGATATTCAACTGTCATCCGTTCGGAAACGTGCAAACAATTTTTAAGGTATTTCGTACATTCGTTATTTTGAAAAAAGGAAAAATATAAAGTATGATTAATATAATTAAAAATTTTTTAGCGTTCAGTTTTCAATTTTTAATGAACAATAAAATTGATCGAACATTAGAAACATTTATAAAATGACTAATTCTTCTTTAAATTCGATATAGTTACATACTGTTACCTCGTGTCTCTGATAATTTAAACGTATTCAATAAGTATCAATATAATAAAAGTCGATTTTAGATTCTAGTACTACTATAACCTCCTTAATAATACCTTATTTCTGTTCTCATGAACTTATTAAATGTAACGCATATCTTCAACCTTTGACATATGTCACAATCTATATTGTCATAATAAAGTTTACTCAAATCTCAAACCCAATAGATGATGTCTATGTGTACTGCTTATAATAAAAATAAGTTGCAAATTGTACGGTTATAGTAATCAATGTATTCAAAATAAAGGAAATTACTGATGAATATCGTTTTTTATTAAACCAAGTAATACAGTTGCAGTGTAAGTAAAATAAGTTTTTTTGGAAAATAAAACGTTATTAAAGTGGAACAAAAATGTATAACATTCATAAGTGTACGATAAGGTTTTTTTTTTAATTTATGAATATATGTTTATTTTCATTTTTGTTTAGTGAGATCGCTCTTTACTCGAGTGTTTTAATACACACACCAAATAGTGTATGATTTTAATACACTATTTGGATCCGTCCATCGAGGTCTTTCACAACGCTGCCCTGTTTCCGTAGGTACCTCTGTATCATGACGTAGTCAACCTCAAGATTTACTAAGTTCTCTCTATTTTCTGACAGCATCTAAAACAAAGTTTTAACAACCTTAGAAATATTTAATAAATACTCTATATTGGAAAGTACGAGAACGATCCTCTAAAAATTTCAAACATAATTACAGATAATCACGTTGTTACCAACCATTAAATACAAAGGATTTTTAGCCAACATTGGACATAAAAGAATAATAGTGTGAGTATGCCTTAACGGTTAAAAAAAACTATAATTCTAACCGTGTATCCACCGCCGCCATCCCCTATGTAGTTCTGCGTCAGTACGCGGTAAACTGTATCCTTTTCTAATGGCTCATAACGCGGCACATCACAGCGCACACAACGCACCGCTGCTGATACAACACGGGATCCTATAGGTGCTGTCGCGTTATATACCACACGGAAACCTGCATTATAATTTAACATTTGAAAGCGAACAGCTTGCCTACGTGTATACATATTAATACATTGCATACATATGATAAATTAATGTTAATTTTCTAAAAACGAATAGTAATTTCTGAATCTTTGTATATGTTGCTATATTTCAACTTTTGTTTCAGGCGACCTTATATTTTTTTTGTCAGTGAACTAAACTAAATTATTTCCAATATCCACAAGCGTCGCTCATTAGATTTCAAAGTTACCTGCGAGTTGTAACATTCTGGAGCTGTAAAAGTTAGTGGGATCGGTTTGCGCGACTCCCACTGAGAACTCCAGCGCTTGCAGGAGATACTCTCCGCGAAGATCATAGACCTGTACAATATTCTCAAATGGCATGGCCATTAGCAATGCCTCCGTTGTTATTGCTGTTAATAAAGAATTTAACAATATAAAGCGAAGTTCAGGACATTTTATACGCTTTCGAGGTCTAAAACTGTTAAAAGGCTTTGGTAGCATCATGGTCAACTAAAAGAGTACGAAGAAATGTCTGTAGAAATGTGAGTTTTTTGTCCTCACCTCCAGGGTTTATTTGATTTCTTATTCCTCCAGCGTTCATCATACAAACGTGAGCATAACCCCAGGCACCACCACTCGCTCGGGACATCACCTAATATTTATATAACCATATTATTGATATCTGTTCAGTGGTGGCCTAGTAGTTAAAAGGCCCGCCTCTCATGCATGAGGGCGCGGGTTCGATACCTGGCAAGTACCAATGTGATTTTTCCGAGTCATATGTACTTTTTAAGAATATTTAGATATCACTGATTAATGCATTCCCAAAGAGGGTTGATGTCAGGCAGGCGGGCCGGTCGTAAAAACAATTAACCAAAACTATTCACAACATGTAAGGCAGACCCTGACTACAAGCTGGGAAATTGCCAAGTCTACCTGGCAATTTCCCAGCTTCAGATTATCGATATCTGTTCCATGATACATATTACATTGTTTCAAATTATATCCGAACATTATTTATCTTCACAAATCTTAGAAGTCGTCATAGTCAATCCATTATAGTGATACCTGTTCCAGCAGTCCATCACAAAGCCAGCTGCCCAGATTGCATTCCCGTCGGTAGCAACCTCTCCGAAGAGACGTTATAGCATCTCCCAGTACTTCATCACCTACCGCCCTCACTTCGCGCCGCCAAGGCTCCAGCAGTAACTCCATCTGGGGGTCTGGTGAAGTCATTTCAGTTAGTTATATACAAATCAAATAGAATCTTATAAATTAACATTTTAAATATATTTATTATTTGTCATTATATTTTCCCGTTTCCTATTGAATTTGATATGTTCAAATGCTGCTCGATATTTTACCTTTTATAACAGAGGTGCCCAGATAAATGGGTTGTCCAGACCAAGATTCTATTCTGCCTTCCGAATTGAAAAATAGCTTTATTTCTCCCAAATAGCGTGTATACGCCGAAGCTTGGACGACAAGAATCTGGTTAACATCAAAAAAGCTATATATTTATCATGGTAAACTACGTACTTTTTGAGACTTGTAAGTTATTACTTACCCTATGGCCATTTTCTTGGGTAACTATAGAAGGATACTCCCCAACCGGTCTGCTTCCATCTGGTCCTTCCCCATTGTTCAGGAAACTGTGAGAGTGTGCGCCAACAATAATGTCGACTTCTGGTGACATTAGTGCCGCCAACCTCCTATAACGCCATATATACGAAAATTTTCACTATGCTACAACTTGGCTTAAATACAAAGTTTGGATACCTACATATCAGAAGCATAACCGACATGTGACAAAACGATAATAATGTCTACTCCTTGTTTGGACAATATAGCCGCCTCCCGATTTACCGCTTCCAATTCATCTTCCATTATAACATTGCCAATGGGCGCTGAAAACTAACCAAAACAAATTTAAAATGAAACATCGACCTGTTATGTGGTTTCTCATTTTTGACAAGGGAAATATTTATAATTTATAAACGATGTAAAATATTAAACAAAACTATTCAAAAATAGGGGAAAACCAGACGTGACGAGATATATTTATAAATTTAATATGAATATCGATAAAACAGATGATAGCAGTTGTACGTCACTAAGAAATGTATCTTTAACGATACTAGATACTGTATATAGTACTAGGACAATATTTTGAATATGACTTCAAATATGGCCATCAAACGTTTTATCTTACACAATGGGGTAAAATGTTTTTACAATAAGTAGAACCCAAGTTTAAAATAGCAAACAGTTTGAATTTTAAATTAAGAATAATCTATTTCGTATACCGTCCGCAACAGTATGCCGATTATGCCGATTTTTTGTCCTCTTTTTTCCACAACAATATGATTCTTTACATATTTCGCAAGTTCTGGCTCGAGTGTTGTATTAACGTTGGCGCCCAACATTGGGGCATTCAGTCGCTCCAAATAAGGAAGCAGTCCATCGACTCCGTGATCAAACTCGTGGTTACCGAGCACCTGTAAAAAACATGATTAGATTGTGTATGCTTGACTAGTTCATAATTAGTTAACATTGATTTGCTTTTGCGTACTAATAAAAATTGGCATGATGACTATATAAATAATCATTACATCTGAAATATTTTTTTATAAACTTCCATTAAATCTTCTGATGCGTATTAGATTTTTCAATATTTTTTTTGAAATTAGGGGAAAAAATTAACAATATCTTTTTAATTTTTTTGTTATTATCCGTATTTTATGAATAACCATAATTTTTAACAATATATAAATATCACCAGCCAAATACTAAACAACCTTTATTCATCACAACAGCTAAATAAAATGCTTTAAATGTAAAACGTACATGAGCATCATGAGGTATCAGATTCATGAAATGCTGGCTGACATTCCACCGGAGGAAATTGTACCAGATAGTTCCCTGAAATGTGTCTCCTCCATTAAGTACCAAAGAATCAGGAGACAGTTCCCGCGCCTGTCTGATGGCTGTGTAAAGTCGTGAAAATCCACCAATACAATCACCAGCTGTGGGATTGCAACTGGCGCCGTTTTGGGCTATTTCGTCGAAGCTTTAAAACAAATACTATACTATAATGGATAATTTATTTTAATTTTAGTTTTACTGTTAATTTAGTGTTATTTAATTGAAATGCATTCTTTTTATTTAAAATTACATATTTCATATGTAACGTTAATTAAAAATTTGTTAAAAATAAAAAACATAATAATGTTAATTGTTTTTGCAATAACCTTTACCTTTTATTATAAGATTTCAAAAATATTTGTGAAAAAAATATTATTTTACTTACTGTGCATGAAAATCATTGAAATGAATTATATTTAGTTCATATGATCCATTGTTTTGCGCAAACGCAACTCCAAGGAGTAAAAGGATAACAACACTCGTGGACATTACAACTGTTATGGAATCAACACTTGTAGCATTCTATAATTCTGATGGTTTAATATTATCTGTTATTTTATGAGTATTATGTTATATCTTTGTACATAATCATTCGTCTTTAATCTTTTTTTAAATAATAGCATTGCTGAGCTGTAGATAATGTTAATCTTTGCCTAAATTTATTTTTTACGAAAGATAAAAATGTAATCAAATTGCAAATTTATATAATGGACGCTTGTACAAAAACTACAACAATAAAATTTATCTTCGGCTAAATTTCAGGCAAATAAAAATTATGGGACTATGTTGCCCTATAAAAATATATAGATAGGAGGATAGGTGTTAAATATTTAAGTAATTATTAATTAATAAATATCTTTGCTAAATCACTTCCGTACTCACAATAACGTGATTTTGGCATGATAGTTATTGTGTTACATTAGTAATCACTATCAGATCTCATAATTCGATTACATGATAAATAGGCGATATATATATTTTTTGAAAGATAAAATCAATGTAGGAAATATTTTTTTAATATTATTATAAGAACGGACTTGACATGTTACGCATATTTCGAGATAGATTAAAAAATATTCTGAGTACAAAATAAGAAAACCAATCTAACTTCTTTGACTGATTTTCTGTAATCCCCATTATTCGCAATTTGAAAATATTAAATACATAAGTCATTCTCATATATATGTACATATTTTTAATGGGCCACTATGAAAAAAAAGATCTCATAAATCAAATATTAAATATCTACCGCAAAAAATTATAAATAGTTTCAATATCTAATGGGATACTATTCATTAACTAAATTAAGAAATAAAAAAAAATCAAATGTTGACTATTCTAAATGTCTTCTTTTTTTTTTAACGAAAAAATATTTATTATATAAAAGCAGTCTGTACTTCTGTCTTTAAAAGACTAATAAATTGTACATTAAACTGTGCTCATATACTACATTTAATATATATCACTTCATATTACATACATAAGTCTCGTCTCCCAAAATTTTATGAGCACTTTTAAAAACAATTAGCGTGTAAATCATTCATATCGGCGGAATAACGCTATTTTTTGATCTTATTCTTATCAAAGTCTTAAGATAATAGTCAGGGTATTAAAAAAAACTACAAGTAGCTCTACACATTTATTTGGTGAATCTAAATACATTAAGCGTGAACAATAACAATTAAGTAAACGAATTTAAATTTATAAATGCATTTATTTTTTCAAAGCAAAAAAATAATCCAATCCTTTAATTTTACAGTGGTACGTATTAAAAATAATTGCTACGACTTTATGTCCCTTACATGTAGGTATAAGAATATATGGTCAAATTTAAGTGTCGCTTCCAAGTACTTTCCAGTTTGCCGCTAATCATTTCTTAATAATCTGTATCGTGGTGCGGTATACGTTAATAAGGTATAGTCTTCAATATCACTGATGCCAACAGCGAGTTGATCGTGTGAATGAGCCTTAACCCTCATACTATAATATACGATTATTACTACTGTTAGGTGTGGTTTTATGTTACTTTAGTACATGTCAAAAACTTACAAATATAAACATAGAATAGTCCCATTTAAAAACATGGTTTTAATACAAAAATTGGTGTTAAATTTGAATATTAAAATGTGCTTCAAATATTGGAAATTCACTATTAAATCTTTAGCTTGTTGTGGTTTTCTCTCACTAAAGTTTATAAAACCAAAAGGTTTACAATTTCAAAATTATTAATAGCATTAAATCAATTCCATTTTGTTTCTTAAATTTTAATTTTATTACTCTACAAGGCACATTTTGTCTCATACAGTATAGTCACATCCAATTCAACATAAAATAAAATTTTATATAAAAAAAAAACTTACAAAATACATGAAAAAACCTCCACGAAGGTTAAAAATTCTGAGAGAAAAAAAAAACAATAAAACCAACATTTATCACAAAATAATACATGATGACGTCTACAATATCTATGACACTCTAATTCTACATTAAAGTTACTAACTCAACTACTTACATAGTAAAAAACATCAAAACAGTGAAATGGCGTAACATCAGAACTAAATAACAAATTACTATAATCAGAACTAAATAATAAACATTTTGTCTCTAAAGGATATATAAAGCCACATCTACAAATTTTTTTAATAAAAATACTTTAATTGCTGTGTAATATCACCTTTATATTCAAACAGGTTACATTATTATTAATAATTATTCAAAAACGTTGTGATTAGTGCACTAGTGAGAAAAACTCTGTCTGTTTAAAATTGAAAAACTATTTATATTATTTTTAACATTCTTTACAACTAGGAACTTCTTATTACATAAATATATTGTTAACATTTACTTGTACAACTGTTATGTCTTCATAATTGATGGCAAGTAAATATATTTTAGTTTCAACAATCAACATTCAAAGCTTTGTTCATATTTTTATTAAAATATAACTTCTATTTTTTTTTTCTTTGACATGTGGAGGTGATCCTATATTAAGATAAATAAAAACGCTTTGCTGTATTATCTAAATTGCAGATAAAAAACACTACAAATTCATAATTGATAAATATATGTAATATAATTTATATTATATGTAATAAAATACATATGAAACAACAATTACTACTCAGCATGTTCTATATATTTGGGATTAGTTTGAATAAAGCCTTGAACAAAGCCTCCTACTATTTTTCCTTATTTTTTTCATATGCTGCTATTGCTTCCGTTGCTACCTAAGAATATGGTGTTCGTGGGTTAACATTGATCATCTCTGTTGTGCTGGAATTAATTAATACATCTGGTTACAACATTATTTTTTTTTAATAGAACATATGTACATCCATCCATCACAGAGTCTACTTAAAAGTCGAATTTACAAAAGTAATAATGTCCAACACATTGTTTACTTGTAAACAGTTCCCAATAAATTAATACCTATTTATATTCAACATCAAGCTACTTTTATTCTATAAAAAATAAAAGAAACATAACTATATCAATTAAATTCAAATGTTACTAACTAAAACAACTAACTAGAAACATTTTAATTTTAACATTTACAACTCACGAAGTTATATTTATATTTTGTTGAATAGGAACTTGTTCAATATAGCTGGAGTGGGGTAGGGGAGGGGGATATCTAGAAACAAATTTATTTTCATAAAACTTATATTCTGTAAGAGTTCAACTAGAGTAGACAGAAAATCTGTTTCTCATAAAATATTATTTTACGTAAACAATTCAACATATTAAGGCTTACAATTTGTTTAATATAAATTAATATTTTCTTGATACCAAGGACAGAGATAAGTATGAAAATTTCCTGACTCACCTCTTAGAGCATCTAACATGTATGACCAGTAGTACAATGCCTAGTAACAAGCAAAGTGTCCCAACGACCACATATGCCACTCCCAAAAATGGGTTCTTTCCACCCAGGAGAGAAGTCGTTGATATTATGAATGTTTTGGTACCTTGAAAATCAGTTACTGGATAATCTGAAAATATCAAAAAACATTTTATATTCTAATAAACTACATATAAGCAAACCATGAATATGAGAAATAAAAGTATTAAAATAGAATCCTTAAATGTTACATTACACAAAATATTTAACCTAATAAAATTATCTTTTTGGCCTTAATCAATTGATAACTGAAATAATAGTAACTAAAAAGTCATAAGTATTGTTACTCTATGCTACACATAATAATTAAGTCTTATTAAAATGACAAAAGAAACTTAAGATATTTTCTCAAAAAAAAAACATAAGTAAAATTCAAATTTACTATAATCCACTTTCAGCACATAAGGCCCTTTAACCAGTCCGGCAATAAAGCCAACCTGCTGGTCAACAATGCGATAAAGTTTGCGGAATGTTGGCAGTGCTGCTGTACGCATCCATACTATGAGATCTTCATTCTGGGGACAAATATATTGGCAAAGATTTTAAACTTACTTCCTAGTCTACAGTGAAATAAAATATCTTTTTTTCAAGCAAGAATAATAATTAATTTATCATTGTTGCAACTGAAAATAAGTAAATTGTATTGACTTATTTGAATAATTTTGTCCAATCACAGTTAATGCACACATACATGTTGTCTACATCTGACATATTGAAATTTAAATTGTTTAGGACCAATATATGAACATTAAAAATAAATGGAATACTAAAAATGATATCACATGCAAATTTAAAAATTTAGTTTTGACATTCCTACCTGGAAACCATTATTTTCTGAATTATTAGGATCCAACATCCACACTGGTTTGCGCCAATTAATCGGTTTGGTGTAGTTAGCAAAGGCTGTAATTACAAAAAAAAATGTAAAATAATATAAAATACAAAAAAATAAATTATCATTATGTATCTCCTTACCAGTCTTGAGGTCACCTGCTGGGTTCCTAAACTTGATGTCTTTATCAGATGTCCAGGCAATACCGGTTTTCAACACAGGAACATCCACATTTAAATCCACGGAATGAACTGTTAAGGTGTCTGAAATAAAAGATATTTATTTAATACTTATTATAATAAGACCATTAATTAGATAACTTCAATAATTAATTTCTCAATTAATTGCATTGCATTTTAATTAAGAAAAGTTAAATAAAAAGTCTAAGTAAATAATATTATCCAAATTACTAAGACAGTTATAGCTTAATATCTATACATCCAAAATGAGATATAAAATAATGTGATACAAACCATTAAATAAAGAGTTAGCTATGGCTCCGCATGGAGCTATGGGTTTCATTTTTCCATCGTCTTCTGCATATGCAAATGGTTCACAATCTGATGATGGTGGAGATGAGAGTCGTCCAAGCAGCTGGCTGTCATCCCTAACATTTATATAAAGTATGCTATTTAGTATATACATGAACAATAATGAAATACATAATTGAGTAATTAATAGTTAATATCACCTTGACTTGACATATCTACGATGATTTTGGTAGTAGTTGCTGAGACCATAGTAAAAGTACACATCACCCTTGAAATCTTCAGTCAAATTGAATGGTATCTGACAAACACATGGATCCATGTTGTTTTGCCTTATATATTCAGCACAAGTTATATTCTCATCTTCCTTCAAACAGTAGGTGTAATCAATAACATGTTCTTTTACCTAAAAATATATTAAAATAATGGATTTGTGTCTTTTACCATTATTAACGAGTTATAGTACGTATTAAATGTAGGTAATTAGAAACGACCGTGATAATGTTATTTGTGAACATTACCTCATCGGAAAAGTAAAGTAGACCAATTCCAACGGGAATGAAAGCAATACCGATCACGAAGAAGGTCGGAAGCACGGTGCCCGCCGTTAAAATAGGCTGCCAGGCAGGCAATCGTTGTTGCTTGAATGCAGATTCTATAAAAAACAGTGATCGTCACAATCAATAATACGAGGCCATAAAAGGTGTGTCTTGAAAGTTATTCTTTTACCTGCAGGACGTCTGGATTTCACATTTTGATCAGACGTGTCACTTGATGTAGCCATTGTTAGAAATCGTTTAAACAATTTCTAAAATTACACAAATTAAATATCAATAATCATTACCAATTAAAAGATAGTTTACAAGCACAGTATTTCTTACAATTCTGAGAAACGTCAAAATGATTCGGTTGTCTCTAGATAGTGTCATAAACTAGAGAAAACGTCAAATATGTAAATATTTTTTTGTCACAAAAAAAAAGTTTTATGCACTCCTATAACTTTCTTTAATCCTCCATATTTTTGTTTAACATTATCATTCTACTAATGCAAATTCGTCTAAATATTTTGTTATGAACTTATAGGTTACTTTTAAAATATTGGTGAATGAGTTTTTTAAGACTTCGTTCAAAATTTGCATTTGCAATATAAAATAGTATTATAATCTTAAAAACTTATATCAACAACAGTTGTCAACCAAATATAAGAAATATTCATGTAAGAAAAGTATATATGTACTAGAATATTTTTCTGCATTGATATACAGGAATTATATTTATGAATATTCAGTAATATGTTTAAAAACCCATTATAATTTTTATTATAAATATGTAAAAATCAAAAAATTAAAAAAAAATTGCGCACCGCCACATTCATATTACGCTCAATATTATAATTTAATAAATATATATTAAAGGGAAATAATGGAAAATAGATAATATTTTATTGTTGTTTCATCATCAAATAAAAAGCATATCTTTTCATAAGACATTTAATTGATTAGTTATCAAAACTACAAATACTACAGAGTTTATTAAACATAAATAATACAATTTCAAATTAATTCATAATGGTTCATTTGTAAAACAGTGTTTCAGTATTTCTGGTAAAACAAAAAGACAAAGATATTTACAGATGCTATATATGTTTTTATTAAGAAAATGTGATGTCTTTCAAAATATAAATTACTTATAAAATTGTAAAATTTTTAATACATAATTTAAATATATAAAATATATTTAATTCAAAATATATCAATTTACAATTACATTTATATAAATAACTCCTAATGTAATACTTATATACATCAAAATAAGGATTCTAGTTCAAAACAAAATCTTTGTCTAATCTTGATTGTAACAAATTATTAAAGTAATTATAATAGATCCATATTTAATCTCATTGCTAAAAGTTAAGGCCCTTTCATAATGATTCCTGTGACAAAAAAAAATGTACATTTAACATGTAGAAAAATTTTCTAGTGAAAAATGCTCTATTTAATCCCATCATTGTTTAAAAATAGTGGAAAATAGTAAAACACTGGTTCTCGGCTACATATAGAAAGGAAGTAACCAAAATAAGAATATTATTGACTAATCTACTGGTCTGAATACACTGATCTGAGCAAAATAACAAAAAATACGACTTTTATATATTTAAATATGTCACATTTTTAAATAAACAACCAAAAAGGATTGATTTAATGAAGTAAAAGCAAAGAATCCTCACTCAAGTATTTAAAATGTTATAAAAATTTTTTTGATACCTTTAACATTGTATTACAAATTCTTCTAAATGTTTATGCATGAACACTAGCAATGAGATGATATACATATAAATTAACTTCATTAACCACTAAATTTGTAATTGTAAATAATCGTACTTCAAATAAATGCTCTGGCAAAAGTGACCAACAAACTACTGACGAAATGATAAATGTATAAAGAGGTGATAAATTTATAAAGAGGTGTGCATTTGTGCCCTGTCGCTGACAGATCCGGGGTACTCCGACATAGCGGCCGATGGCTTTCGCAGTGGTTTTAGTGAACAAGGGCCTGCCCTGGCCGAGTCTCACACATCCCATCCGATCCCACCAAGGCCGGTTGGACGGCTAGTAACAAGAGTTTCCCTGCGAAATCAAAAAAAAAAAAGAGGTATGCATTTAGATTTCTGGAGTAATGAAAACCTATGACACTTATTTTGCAAGTCTTATAGTGGATGTAAATATTTCATAAAAGCTAAATGATGTTATAAAACTTTCAGATATCTCCAATATATATACTAAGCTATTTAAAACACTTGACTATTGTCACAGTAATTGTCGTGTTTAGTTAGTTTGCAAGGGCTTCCTGACTTCTTGATGTAACACTAAAATTTTTCTGCATAAAAAATCCTATATGTGTATTAAATACCTACTTGACATTTCTCTCAATCAGATAACTTGACAATTATTTTTAAAAAATTCAGAAAGTTAAACCTCCAGGGATAAAATAGGGTACTGTTGGATGTCCATCAATAGTAAGTAGAAGCTTTATATTTTGTTACATTTAAACTAACACAACATTAAAATGTACTTACTGCTATGATTATCAAAATATATTTTTATTATTAATAAAATTCTTCCTATTACAGTTGCTATAATGCCCCTTAATAACAGTTCTTCATGGGAATGAATTTGCTTTGCTGTGACTATAACTTTTCTGGGGCTATCATATTATATAAATGATAGTGAATCCTGAAAAAGATTAATAGCAATTTATGAATTTAATTTCTTTTGGGTAGAAAACATGTCTTAAAATATATTTTTTGCACAATTTTCAAAATTTTCTTTTGTTTAAACAAAATATGTCAGAAGTTTAAGTGTTTAATTTAAAGTCATTCAGATTAACTTAGGCATGAAAAATTTTATAAATTCTTTGGATGATTTATGGAAAATTATATTGAAACAAATATGGCCATTACAAATCTAGGCTGACCTAGTTGTGAGTTAACATAGGTTCTTAAGCACTCCTCTGTGACAAAACTAATATATCAGATCAAAGATCATTTCACACATTATGTATAATTAATAATTATAACTTAAACCAATTTTAATCAAATGTTAAAGGAAGTTTTGATCACATCTAGAAAATATCTTATAATTTTGAGTCAAAATATATACTTATTTTATTGTCCTTCTGAAAACTTAACTTTCAATTTCTTGAGTTTGATTTAACAAAGCCCACAGCTTCCTTTTCCATTATGTTTTCATACAGGACATGAAATATTCATTTTAAAAAGTAGAATAATTATATATGATTAACATTTACATTTTTTAATATTCTGAGTTTTTAAAATTCTAATTAAAGTTAAATCACTCCATTAGATATACATACATAAGAAAAACTTATAAACATATTAAAAAGTTCTACAAATGCCCTTATTACATTTAAAACATTGATGTACAAAATTTAAAAGGCCACTTAAAATTATTTATTGTTCTTCCATATAAACATCCCTTCAATTTCAAAATAAATGAAAACACACCCTAACCCACAACCTTTAAAATATGTATTCTATAAAATAGAAATATACCTAAAAGCGATTGTTATCATGATTAAGTTCTAAGGATCTAAGACCCTGATGCTACGAAATTAATATCAAAAACATCAAAAGGAAGAAAAAAAAATATTTATATTCTTTAAATTCCATTATTTCTTACCAGTTGCAAATTTCTTTCAATAGCAGCACCAGGAGGAATGAGTTTCTCTTCAATGTTGATTCATAAAGATATGGCTCACATTTTTTACTAAGCTCTAGATCTATTATGCCACCCAATTGTTGTTGTCCCTGGAATTACAGAATGGTTTTAACAAGATTATCATAGAATTAATATATTTAATGATCTATAAATTTAACCTACTTAGAAATAACATAATTACTTGTCACTTGGTTGAATGTGTCTCATAATAAAATTTAATATCATCTTTAAACTCTTCAGTGAATTTTTTTTCCATGTGTACTGAGTCCTCCTCTCCAATATCTGACACCTTAACAATTGGCGTAGTCCAGTATACATTATTTAGTGACAAACTAGATCCTAAGTGCACAAGAAAATCTAGATAAAATAAATAATTCTAGTTAACACTTACAGTAGTTATAAAATAGTAGTAGTTATGTCCTAAGTAATGTAAGAGAAATATGACATTACTGTTTAGTTTTAAAAAGTTTTTTAATGACAAAAATGCAATATTAAAAGAAAGTAATTTTTTTTAATATTTTTAAACACAAAATTGTTACAGAACTAGTAAAATTACATCTTAAAAAATATATGTTCATATGTACAACACAACAGTGAAATATTTAATAAAACAACTTACTGTTTCTAGAGGTGTTAAAAGGAACACGATTCCAGACAGATTGACCACATATATAATAACGAAACATGCTAAA
The DNA here is from genome assembly GCA_010014825.2 of Danaus melanippus. Classification (NCBI taxonomy): domain Eukaryota; kingdom Metazoa; phylum Arthropoda; class Insecta; order Lepidoptera; family Nymphalidae; genus Danaus; species Danaus melanippus. The sequence goes on from JAAAKD020000207.1 coordinate 3,369,023, forward strand.
ATTGATTTCAGTTTTTGAACAAATATTTTTTTTTTCCTGCAAACAAATATAAAACATGTTAGTAAATCCATAACATAATCTTAAAAATATTGAACTACCTAACTATAGTGGAGTTAGTAATTAATACTGAAATATTATGAATAAGTACTTCTGAGCAATGAATTCTAATTGAAATTAAATATGATTTTATTTATTTTATCTTTTCATTAATGTTATTTGCTTACATTTGCCCATATTTTAAGAAAAGTTTCCAATGTAAACAGTTGTTCAATAAATAAAAAGAATTTTTCAAGTATGGGCTTGTAACATATTAAATCTACACCTTTTTTTAAACTTAAGGCAATAATATGGAAACGAATTATAGTCATTATTTAGCTGTCAAAATTTGTGACATTAATATGTCATAATTTTGACAGCTAAATTTTAAACGGGCTACCATTCCTCTCTCTATGATCGCCTTCCTCTCGATATCCCCCGACCCATTGACTTCAAATCCTTACTCTCTTTTGTTAATACCCCTTTTGTTTATATTATTTATTCATTTATTAATCAAAATAACATCAAGCTGTAGACTGTGTACCTTTTAATCAACTAACCATTTGTATATATAGTGTGCGTCTTTTTTATTTTGTTTTAGATAAATCAACATTTTACCCCTCGGTGATCGATTTCGGCAGTATCCAAGTTCTTAGTCTCTAGTTGCAACCTTGTTCATTCTCAAATCCCTCTTTACAAAATTCAGTATAATATCGGCACAAGACATTGGCGAAATCTATAAGGAATCGCCACTAACTACAAAAGAGGAAGAAGATGAATGGGCTAGCGACTAACTTATTTTTTTTTATGTTATTAATCATTTTACTAATTTATTTTATTGTAATATAAAGAATAATAAAACACACTTAATTTAAACAAATCTGGTTTAGTTGCCTTTGATACTATTCACTATGTTACTTATTTGGGTATGTTATATGTACATACAAGAGAAAAAAAAATCTGAACACAATCGATACCCAAATTGTAAGAGATAAGGAAATGTATTAAGAAGAGTATTTTTAAGAATATTAAAATAGTTTTTTACCATTAATAAAAAGTGAAATGTAGTTTTATGGTGTTGCTAATAAAGAATAGGGAGTAAAAATCGTTTAAAAAAGGAAAGAAAACGAGTATTGACCTTTTGTTAAAATTTAAAACGACTCTCGTTGGCAATCCTGCCTGTTTAGTTACACATATTTTTAATACATTATTAATTAAATATTCATTGGCATACATACTTGTCTTGTGGACTTTTAGCCATACATCTGTCATTTCACATTTTGACAGATGATTCTATATCGAACACTGTAGTCTATTGGTAATGATAAAAATTGTATATTGAAAGTTGAAACGACGTTGTCGTTTTGTGAGTGTTATTACTTGATCCGTAAAACAATTTATTACTAAAATTAGATTCATTTAGAATTTTGAAATATAGGCGTTTGGGTGAAGCTATCAGTGCATCATTTTAAATTTCAAGAGTAACGATGTCCAACGAGAACTCAAAAAATGTAAGTTTTTTAAAAATATTATGGCCGATCGAAAAAATAAAAATGACCCTGTCTGCATCCATCATTATAAGTGCATTTAACAGCAAGTATCGTTGAACTCTGTTCAACTTAGTATGATTCATTGCGACATTTATCACAAATATGCAGCATAGTTTGTGCGGGTAAAGTGAAATGGAATATTGGATCGCGATACAGTTAAATAGCGGCGGATGTATGTCAATGTTTACGCGTGCCGGCGGAATATTTATCAGATGACTGTTTGAGCTGACTAATGAATTATACTTAAACACTATGTTAAAATAGGAATTCCAACAAAAAATAATATATATGATAGAAATAAATGTGAGAGGATTTTTATATATAAATTTTTCTGGTGGTTTGGCCTCTTCAATTTACTGATTAAGAGCACAAAGAGCAAAGTCTAGTACATATACATTAGTCATATAGTCCAGAGGTCATGTTATCCTTATAATAACCAACAAGATGATAATACATTACACAAATTTTATAATTTATCCATAATTAGTTGTTTTAACAAGTTGAGTCATATATTAATTTCTTATAAAACTTTGTTACAGTTTTCTAATTTAGAGACACCAGGGTATGTTGGGTTTGCCAACTTACCCAACCAAGTTCACAGGAAGTCAGTGAAGAAGGGTTTTGAGTTCACTCTTATGGTGGTCGGTGAAAGTGGTCTTGGGAAGTCCACACTTGTCAATTCCCTTTTCCTGACTGACCTGTACCCAGAACGGGTTATTCCAGATGCCATCGGTTTGATATTTTTATTTTATTGGTCAGATACTGCTTTGTGCTTTGAAATTATTGATATATATATATATTGTAATAAGTATTTTGGGTCCCTGATCTCATGTGTTAAATCATATTATTAGGTAACTGATTATATTATACAGTGAAAGTCCTTTTTGTTGGGACAGTAGAGAAGCTGTGAATGTGACAGATTTTGACCAGGGAAAAAAAATTTATTAAAATTTATTATAATTTCTGATAATCCAGTTTGTACCTAATCAATAATATTTATATTACAAATGGTTATAGATTTCATTGAGTTTAGAGGACAAAATTATAGCAAACTCATCAAAATTTGAACAGATTTTGAGGCATAAGCTTAAAGTCAACCTGTTTATGTGTAAAAAAGAAATGTAACACATAGTAAAGGATAAACATAATGCTTCATTATAAATGTATTGTTTTGATCATTTGAGTATATTGTAATTACAAGAATTATATTCCAAATCCTTTTAAGAGTTTACACTAGTTTTTTATCCAATATAATAGTCACCAGTTATTGCTCAATATCAAATCTTGTCTTCACTAATGGTTTTTATATCACATGAAGCAAATATTTTGTAAAAAGGAATTATTGAAAATGTAAATTTATTTGTGTATAATTTCTTTCTTTCTTTCTTTAATAAATTTCATCTGATATCATGAAATTTAGAACACCTAGTGAGCCAACTTAAATACCTGTCACAGAAGTTATGGGTTCAAATCTAGCTGGTGTCTATGGTCTCTTCATTCACAATTATTTATGGAGATTTTAATTCACATAGCAAGCTTTGCATTGCTTACATGATTGAAAATTTATCATGGAATTAATTGTTTTGTCCAATTATAATGTGTTTGTATGAGCTTTTACAGCATATTAAACATGATTAATATAAGATAGTCATATATCACATATATAATTATTGTTATAATGTTTCTTGTTTTCAATGCTTACAAACCGCTGCTCGCTACAAATAATAATTGCTTAATAAATAAATAGTAAGTGTTTTGAATATTAATCAGATGTTTACACATTTCATTTTAGTGATAAATTCCTATTTGACGATTGACTTCATTATAGTTTGTTGCATATCTTATATATAATATAAAATCATTTATGTATAGCTATTTTCTTTTTATAATACATATTATATTCATTAGTTCCACAAACACATTTAGCTTTTTATATATATATATGGTTTTCTTTGTTTAGATTTTTTTCTTATTAATGTATCCTTTTTTTTATTGTAAACTATACATATAGATATATTTTCAGAAAAAACTAATCAAACAGTGAAATTGGATGCTTCAACGGTAGAGATAGAAGAGCGTGGTGTTAAATTGCGTCTGACTGTTGTTGACACCCCTGGCTATGGGGACGCCATTGACAATACAGACTGCTTCAGGGTAAGATGTATATTTAAAAATTCAAATATTTAATATTTTTAAGTAATTCTTTTAATAGCAAAACATACAATTTAACACACATCACATAGTATCATATAGTTATTCAACATAAATATCGTGCTAATAATTATATCTAGCGGCCATTTTGTATTTCCATACTAAATGTTTACTTATATATATATGTATGTAGATCATACGCGAACTGTGTATGTTAATATTGATATTTCTCTTGCAGTCTATTATACAGTATATAGATGAGCAATTCGAACGATTCCTGCGCGACGAGAGCGGTCTCAATCGTCGTAATATCGTCGACAACCGCATACATTGCTGCTTTTATTTCATATCGCCGTTTGGACATGGGTTATTATAATACGACATTTATTAATGAGATATAATAATTTAATGGATTACACGGTGTATTTTGAAATATTTTTATTTTGGTATATGTAAACAATTACAATTTTAGTTTGAAAATATCACATTAATTGTTATTCAACGTATGCACATATATCGACACTTAAACGTATGCTTAAAATTCCTTGTATCGTTCTGAAAAAGATCTAATACTGTTACTCTTCTGGAGCAGTAGTAAAAAAACTTAGCTAAAAACTATGGCATATCTTTCTAATGAGAAAAAAAGCATAGATATCGGACGACCCGTTTGAGAGCTGCGGTGTCACAGAGAGATATAGATATATATGTATACATATATATGTCAAACTTATAACACCCTTATTTTTCGATAGAAGTTTAAAAAATATAAACATGTGGTTGCGTTTTCTGTTACTAATGGTTTCATAACATTTTAAGAAAATTAAGTTTGTTTGTACTTCAATAACTGGTATATAAATTCACATACACTTCAACTCCGTGCTTCAATTTCGGTGCGATACAGTATTGAATAAACCTTTCCCTAAATTAACATAAAACCATAATGAGTTCATTAATAATAGGAAGGATAATCAAAAACGTGTCTCTTATTAAAGCCGTTTTGCTTTGATCTTAATTCTTTTCTTTTGTTATTAGATTACTGATATATTATTAGCTGTGATGGTTGTTTTTAATTTTGAATTGAACTAAAGCAATTTGATTTTTTTTTATTATTTAGATTATTTTTTTTTGGAAAATTTCTTACGAAACAATAAATAAATATTATGTAAAACACCGGGAACGCGATATTAAAGCGACGGTGTCGTAATATAGCTTCCTTGGTACAGGGTTAAGGCTAACTGATAACTGGGTTAAGGATAGTTGCTGCATTATTATTGATATTTCAATTTTATTATTAAACGACTCTTATACAATTTTTTATTTTAATATCAACGACGTCACAATAATCTATTACCAATAATACAATTGAGTAAATTATAATGTTATTTTGAAGTAATTTTTCGATATAATCTATCTATTTTCATAGACTCAAACCCCTGGACATCGAATTCATGAAACAGCTCCATAACAAGGTTAACATAGTACCGGTCATCGCCAAAGCTGATTGTTTGACCAAGAAGGAAGTTCAGCGTTTGAAGTCAAGAGTTAGTATTACTTTGTTCCTTTAATGATGTTTAGTATTAATATAATCCAAAATTATAATTTGTTTCAGGTTATGGAAGAAATTGAGAGAGAGGGAATTAAGATTTATCCCTTACCAGATTGTGATAGTGATGAGGATGAAGATTATAAGGAACAGGTATTGTTTACTTACATATGTATAAAGTAATATGTCTACAGTCTCATAATATGTGAGTCAAGTACAATAGAAATAAGATTGCATGCCATTGTTCTCCAAGCTGATCTTTTGTCTCTGAAAGACAATCTGTAGGTTCCCCTACATTGAATGTTGGAGGAGTGCCAATCTTTCTTCCCAAATCTAAGATCTTAGATGCAAAGGGACAAACTGTCTTTAGTTATTTGTAAAATATTTAAAACTATCTTATATAGAAACATGCCTATACAAATGATTGTCACTGGTTGGATCCAATTTATAAAGAAAAAACTAAGGTTAAAACATTCTCCTCAATTTTTTACTACTACACAGGCTAATAAATTAATCGTAATTAATGCTTTAACGCGGAGACACTATAATTAGAAGGTGCTTAGGAAAATGTAGGAAGACAAGGACGTGGCCTGAACTTGACCTAATTAAAGGGATATTTTTCTTACATTTTTAAAATGAGAAATAAAAAATGATAAGGGATAATTATGAAATTGTCGAAGTGTAGACTAATTAAAATCTAGAATCTTCTACGAGCTAGGAACAATACATGCAAACAGCTGATTTTCTTAAAGTTGTTTAAAATGACGTCGAAAGATGTATTTATTCTCTTTTAAGTATTTGGCGGCCTCGATCACAATTATGTATGCTTAGTTTTTGCAGCACATATAGCGTTGCCTTATACATATATGTATTTGGTAAAAAAAAATGGGCTTATGATTTTAAAATGTATGAATAATTCATTCATTTATTACGTTAATAATTCAAAAAACAAATAAATTATATTAAAATATAAAAACGCATGTCTTTTATATTAGAGAATTTAATTCTTAACAAAACCAATCTTTCAGATGATTAAATTGTTTTGAAAATCAAAATGCAAACTGTTTTACACAACAATATTCAGGTCTACTGACACTTATGAGTGGGAATAGAAATAGATTCATAACCTTTTCTTCTCTATCAATGTAACTTCACTTTACCCCCATTGCTCAGCTGGGAGTAATGCAATATGCGATAGGTGGACGGAAGAAATTAAGTTTAAGAGAAAGATTTAGTTGAATATATATATATATATATATATATATATATATATATATAGTTATATTTTTTCTGTTTGAATGTATCAGGTCCGTCAGTTGAAAGAGGCGGTTCCATTCGCTGTGTGTGGCGCCGGTCAACAGCTTGAAGTGCGCGGTCGTCGCGTGCGTGGACGACTGTACCCTTGGGGAGTGGTCGAGGTCGAAAACCCGGACCACTGCGACTTCATCAAGCTGAGGACCATGCTTATGTAAACAACAACAATATAATTACAAAATTTATCTTGTCTCGTTAACTCCGCTTTACATACATTAAGAATAATAATATGGCTTTTTGAAAGTAGTGGGTAAATGCTTACAATATTATATTTTTTTATATATTTATAGTTTACGCAACAAACAAGTTTGTTTAATAATATACAAATGATATAAATGTTTTAACTAATATAACATAATAATGGTTTATTTTATTTTTATTTATTTATTTATTTATTTATTGGATTGCCAACAAAGTATACACAAATACAACCATTTAAATTAATACAGTTAATATGCTATGTGCTACCTCAGTTACAGGCAACCACTTCATGCTGAAATAG
>JAAAKD020000207.1:3376218-3391284 GCA_010014825.2 Danaus melanippus
ATCTAATAAAATGACATTTGTCGATGTTCATAGACATGTTGTTATAGTCGCACCAGTCGCTAAGTTTGCCCAAGTCTTCATTCAGCAATTTAGCGTCATTAAGACTGTGAATAGGTTTCATAAGTTTGAGATCATCGGCAAATAAATAGTAACGAGAATGGTTAAAACACAATGTAAGATCGTTAATGAAAATGTTAAAAAATAATGGCCCAAGGTGGGAACCCTGTGGAATTCCAGATAAAACACTAAATGACTCAGAGAAGTATCCTTTGACAGCTACAATTGACCTTCGTTCACTTAAATATGAAGCACACCATTCTAAAATGCGTCCACATATACCGTGTCCTAAAAGCTTTGAGAGTAGTATCTTATGGTCAACTCGATCAAACGCCTTGCTGAAGTCGGTATATATGACGTGGACAGGCACTTTGGTATCGATCGAGTCACATAAATCCTCGACGTAGGAAATTAAGTTAGTGTTTGTGGATCGAGATTTATAAAAACCATGTTGATGCGGTGAAATAAGTTGTTTTACATGCCATGCAATATAAGGATATAACAGGGATTCCAGTACTTTACCGAGAATTGATAACAAGGATATCGGTCTATAATTATTTATTTGATTGGGGTCTCCGGATTTAAATTTAATTAAATTATTTTATATAAACATGAATGAATTATTCGTTTTATTTATAACTGTATTATAATATTTTGGCAGCACCCACATGCAAGATCTCCAGGAAGTTACTCAAGAGGTGCACTATGAGAACTATCGTTCTGAAAGACTCGCTCGCAACGGACAAATACCTAAGAGGCATACGTAAGAACCATAATAAAATAAACTACATACAATATTATTTATGTAATCCAAGTTATTTAATAAATATTACCATCAGAATGATAAAAATACCTCGGATAATATTATAGTAAGAACTGTTATATACTATAAAAAATATTATTGCTATTAAAAGGAATAATGTCTATTATTTTTCAAGTAATAACTGTTCATGTGTATGTTGTACTTTTTTAGTTCAAGCACATTATACTTTATAATGACCCTAGTAGTTTTCATGACATATAATTAAATTGATAAAATAAAATGAGACGAAACGTTCAGCATTCAATGGATTCACCGTGCCGACGCCGGATCCATTGCGTTGCAGGGAGAGGAGCTTCAACAGTGCCTGGGACTTGCGACCCAGGTGCAGGTTTAAGGGGCCCCTATCTGACGCGCATTAAACGCTCACCACCACCGTCCAAGCTCCTCTCTCTACAATTAATATTAATTTGTATATTTATGTTATTAAGTACTTTTCATTTATTATTTCTCTAACAGTTCCACCGAGAGCGGTCTCAGTGAAGCCGATTCCGGTTTGACGAACGGATCCAACGAGGATGCATCGGAACGCGAGCGTGCGCTGCGCGAAAAGGTTCCACCAATAATAATACAATATGAATCAAATTGTATTACTTGCGACCACTAAATAACTATTATTTTTATAATACATATTCATTTAATAGAAATATATATGTCAATATAAATAATTAAAAATCGGATTTAAATGTAGCTTAAAAATATTAAAAAAAAAATGTGCGTGGAGTGGGAGTCCCTCTGCGCGGAAGCAGTCCAGCTTCTTAATGTGGAAATAAAAATATGAAGGTGTAGAAATCGATTTTTAGTGGACTCATTGTTTCTTAAGAGAAACTTTATAAACATTGCTTACAATGCACAATGGACCCACCTGTTTAGTCTCGTTCCTTTTGTTTGTATTAACCCCCCCCTCCCCTCCCCCAGGAACGTTATGCTTCTAACGTAACCTTGTTGAAAGTCGCATCAGAAGTTCCACTTTCATACATCTTTTTATCACACTTGTATTTAATCAATCTGTTCTTTCTGTAATGGTCACACAATTTTATTCTCCAAGTTATAGTTTGTGGTACTAAGAAGTAATCCTTAATGTTCAGGAGGCCGAGCTCCGTCGGATGCAGGAGATGCTGGAACAGATGCAGCGTCAGATGCAGCTTCAGGCTGCCGCCAACACTTCCGCATAGTGTATGACCACCGCACAGGTCTATATCATCTATTCACAATTTCTTTATATAAAGTTTGGTTTATTTCTTCCGTTAGACTAATAATAAGGCAGATTAAAAGATCAACTACTTCCTTTCTATCATTATATGAACCATTTATTAATAATAATTTTTATTATATATATATACATATATATATATATATATATTTAATTTTATACATTTTCTGTTTCAGCTGAATGCTAATACAGCTGTTCAGCTGGCGGGGGCGTGTGACGTCGTCAACACCATATTGCGCGCCATACCATACTGCGTTACTAATTAGTAACTTGACAAACGTATAATCAACGACACAAGTGTTTTAACGATTTCATTTTTAATATTCCTTAAAAAAATATATACTATTCTAATCGAATATATGGTCTGGTATAAAGACAATTATTAATCATACATTTAATATTAATCTAGAATAATTATTCAAAGCATAGTTCTGTCGTTGACTGTACTTTCCACGCACTATTTTTTTTTTACTCGATTTACAGCACAATGTAGGTGCGAGAAGTGTCTTGTAGTTTAAGTTATACGATTTGTGTCAATGTTTTTATCTAGCTTTACATTCGGCTAACAGCTCAACTCCAGGCAATATTATAAAATAGCTAACAAATCTTCAGCTCAGCATATTGATCGATTAATTCCATGTACTATTAATAGTTTTATTAAAAAAAAAGTCATTAGAGTTGAGCTTAGCTTAGTAACGAACGCATTTAAAAATCTTTCCGCTATAATTATAAATTTTCTGATAATAGATTATAAACGTTCCTTCCATTTACATGAGTAATAGAGTCTTTACAATATCTGTCTGTAGTGTTAGATTTAAAAAGAATAATTATATCTTCATCGAAATACTATTGATGTTGTCTAGATGTAGTTAGACTGTTACTTGCAATAATTTAGCGGTAATAATTATAAACTATTATGCATTCGAATATTTACTCGATTTTATATTTCGTTTATCGATTTATTTTTTAGTTATTCATAGATAATTAGATTTTTTTTTAAATAATTATTATGATATTTTTCAAGTATTTTAATTTTCAAGTCTGGAGCGCAAATATTTCGATTCATTAATTTTAAATTTTACTCCTCACCGATTTTTAATGTGTGTAGTATTAATTTTTTAATATTGATCTGACTTCTGTGCCATTACCTTTTACTTCGTATTAGATATTTCACGTTCTTTTATGATAAAGGAAATTTGTGAACGTAATATTCTCAATTATAAAGTATTATTTTATTTAAAAAAAAATTACAGTCTTTTTTTTGTATTGTGTGTATTAATATTTAGTTTAAACATTGTAACCATAGCGTAAGTTTTATATTATTAGCATATATTTTAATGATGATTATATTCTATCCATATTAAAATTCTAAACGACGTCTGTTCTAATAGATATATAGTACTTAAAGACATGAATATAAGACAATTCCAATATTATTGCATGTAATTCAGTAGTTTGATGTTGAAATTATCTGTCTAAAAAAATTTTAAGGTTTTTAATAAATATTGTCATGTTTCATTAACAATTCAACATTGGTGCATGTATTAGTTAAAATAAAAAAAATAATAATTAAATTGAAATCTTGAAATAATTGTCATGATATCTTAATGTGTTAGAGGATCGGCTATAGTAATGTTATTGAATAATCGGTGCCAAAGTTATGATGAGAGCATTGGTTCACATTTTGGAGCTAACATTATCAAACTTATTAGTCTGTGGTAGTGAAACCAATTTATGAAATTTACATTCTATGTAATCATATTTTTATAATAAATAAATAAAAAAAATACTACTTGTTTTATTTTGAAACATTCCTAATACATCTCCAGAGAAGATTTTTTTTTTGTGTTTTGTGTATTTTCAGCGTTTTCTACATTTGTGAATTCTTCGCATTCACAGATTTAGCATATTTCGGATTTTTCCAAAAAAAATAATATTTATTTTATATTTTATTGAAACTAAAATATATGCATTAGTATAAAAAACTATGTCCGAGAAGTTTTAAAATACTGATTAATGTCTGAGTTGAGAAATTTTCATAACATAATAAAGATTAATGACCGAAACGGACAAAATAAAAGGATTTTTGTTTGCAGTGCAATAATATATTATACATTTGTTTTGAGTATTAAATATAAAATTTGAATACGTCCAACACACGTAACCGTTAATTCAATTGTAATTCTTTACGTACATATTTTTATACTCCCCCAATTATTAAACAATACTCATTACATGCATTTTATTTGTTTTGAAGATTAAAAGTGAACACTTTTAGTGATAAATTGTTAAACTATGGACCCGGATGGTTTCTATCACTGACCCATTGAAAAACTTTGTGTATGTAATTGATATATTTTTTAATGTACGCCAAAAGTACATGGAGGAAGTAAAGGTCATTCCTTTCTATTTATTTTTATTTTCGGTATTATAACTGTCGATATTTTTATGCATATTTTAATGTCATTGAAGATTTGTACTTTCGACCTTGAACCGCTGCGATTGGAGCACTCTTTTAGAAAGGAGGCGTGGCGTACATGGAACTCGATGTATCCATTTTTAATTTTCATGTTTAACATAATTCTTTTTTTCATACCATAGGTTCCTGCCTCATATGGTTTAAGAAAGCCAATTGTATAGTATATAGAAGAAACTGCCGTCTCTGCGTGTATTTCGAGTATTTTTATTTTAATAAAAAAATGTAAAAAAAAAATTATTTATCCTTCAGTTTAGTATTTTTGTTTACCGGGTACCATTTTGGTCGTTAGTGTTAAGTGCTTCAGCCTTTCGAATAAATAAAAACTATTTATATGTCGGAGTATAAGCTTTATTCAGTGTTAATCGTTTATAATTGCAAATTTCTTTAAGAATATGTTTTTATAAAGAGTTAAGTGTGAACCTAGTTAATAAAGTTATTTGTCAATAGAGAAATGAATTGATTTTTTGATTACAATCTGGCAAGCTTCTTGAAACGTCAATAGATTTTGGCAAGTTGGGACCGCCATACCAATTTCTATTGTATGTTATCAAACATCATATATTTCTTATTTGTAGCTATTAGAATCTCTAGATAAGCAAACAATATGGCCATAGTAGAAGATGAAGTAAGAAATGGTTCTGAAGAAGAGAATGAAATCGAGGTCGTTGTAGAGGAAGACGATTTGGACCAGGATTCCGAGGACTCGGACGTAAGCATTGCTTTAATTATTATTTATGAACCATATTTTATTAACCAGTATTATTTTTTAAAAAGATATTGCTTATAATATTACATTTCTTTATCAAACAATAAGAAAGATTTATATACATGTTGAAATGGTGCTCGGTCAGCTTTGTTTCGTTTTGCCTCTTGATTCACACCGTAATAAGTGCGTAACGCTTGTTTTAATCTTATGCAAGTTAATTTGTGTATATTAAATATTGTGTATATTTTGACTGGCTAGTTATAAACCAAGGGATTTGGATAGTGCAAAACCCTTATGTGAGCAATTCCTTGACCAGAATATTTATTGACCAGTGGATTAATGGATAATACTTTTAAAATTTCTTGACAAACATTGTTTATATTATTAAAACCAAGGAACTGCCTTTTTTATAATATATCTATTTACTAATTTGTAACATTTGTGTAACTCCTCACAAATCATCATCACAAAACTAATAGTTTTCAGACCCGACATTGTCTTGTAATGATTTTAAGTTAAATTTAATTTGGTTTAACTTTTAACCATAAACAAAACATCAAACTTTTATATAAAATAAAGTTTATCAACTTAGAATGATTTTATGTGACCCAATAAATTCTTTGAATAAATTAACAGTGAGATATGATTTGAAAATAAATTAACCTTTTATCATTTTGGTATTCAAATTTAATAAAATATCATACACAATTGACACTTTGTCTAAGTGATAAAAAATAATTTTATTTAAAATGTTAATGAGAAAAAATGGTAATAATAAAAATGTTTTTCCATATAAATATTCAAGTGTTTAATTATTCTTATATAAATTTTAAATATGTACTGTCATCAACAATATAAAGCAAATGTTACTTAGACCCTACATTATTGTTGGTGTAATATATGTTAAATTTTAATATGCTATTTGTATTCAGCATATTTTCTTACTAATTTATAGGATGATGATGATGATGAAGCAGTGGAGAAAAAAGTTGCAGATTTAGAACAAAAAATTGCAGAAGATCCCTATAATTATAATGATCATATTGACTTGATCCAAGCTCTTTGGTAAGTTTTTGTCTACTGTAAAATGTGAATTTATTTTGTATATTTTTACATTATGATGTCAAATTTGGTGACAACTTAAATCATAAAATATTACAATCCTAAAGCAATGGTTTAAAATTACTTATTTTAGCTTGAACAGTAGGTACTCACCAAAGTATACAAATATGGGTGTATATTTATACTTAGTCTAATATAGTAGTGAGATACCCAGGAATTTTGTCAATGTCTTTTAAAACTTTAATTTTATAAAAAAAATTATACGTTAAATGTTATTAAATTTCAGGACATTATCGGAACTGGACCGTTGGAGAGCAGCTTACGATCGTCTTCAACGGCTATCATTGCTACGTGCTGAGCACTGGCTTTTAAGGATTCAGACTGAGGAAACTTTGGCACATTCACCGCAATCCAGAGAACACATCGCTAAGTTGTTTCAACAAGCTACACTTGATTGCTATTGTAAGTTTAATTATATATTTACTACATAGAGAACTCCTTACTTAATTTATTTGTCATGGAATTTTGCACTTTTTGATTATTATCACATTAATATATGTGCAATTACAACTGGAATTTTGTTAAAATGGGTGTCCAAACACAAAACTATAGTTATGTCATAGACATACTGTGTATATTATTTCAATGAATTGTTATAGCTGTCATTACAATACCAGGTTTCATTTCTTACTCTTACTAATATTTTTTTCATCCTTAAAAACTTTACTATAATTTATATTACCAGCTGATTGGTTGGAATCTAATTCTTGTTATTAGCTGTTGGTTGTTTGTTCTTAGGGTTGGTTTCTCGAATCCTGGCTGAAACTGATTACTAACTTTTCATTTGACTCCTAGATTTTTCTTTACTCATATATAAGTCACCACTCCAGATAGTTCTGTTCATTCCTTGAAAGGAGTGCAAGATGATATTCTGTTCACCTCATTCACAAGTTTGTTTCAAGAAAAATCTAAAGGATTTTCTTTTGTTTTGGCTTCATTTTGGAATATTGTGTATAATTAGATAGTTAGAGTCTTTATGTGCATATCCAGATACTAAAAACATTGCTTGACCCACTGACAATTGACATCAGTATATCATTGACATAATATGTTATGATGTTAGCATTTTGTAAAGAAAGACTATATACATTTTTGGTTTATAAAACCAAACATACTCTTTTGTGTGACACCAATGTTGCTCAACATTCATCAAGGTAAATCTTGCTTTATTTTTACTTCCATTGAGATGCTAGTTTCCTCACTTAAACTGGGAAAGTGACACTGTCATTATTCATAGCATTAATGTTACTTAACCTATATTTATTAACCACCATTCTTATTAACTTTGTTTTTTGTGTGCTTTAAATTGATAGGATTTTTCCAGTTTCCTTAAAGAGTTTAGTTAATCTGAAACGTATTTCTTCTGAACTTGCTAAACATGTCCTCTTAATAGGTTTCATAATAGTGTTTCTTTGGAATTTGTCAATTACAAGAATAAGCAACCAAAGTAAGTTTGATTTTACTTAATTACTATTTCTTTGCAAATTACTTCTAAATATATATTGTAATGCAATTCTTCATTATTATTAGCAGTATAAAATCAAGTATTTACAGTGAAATTTCAGTAGAAGTGATCGGCTCTAAGAGAACTATTGAAAGAATATATTATTTCAATGACAGTCATTACATTCTTCAAAATAGGAATTTCACTGAGTGGATGTTTGTGTGATGTATTTTAATTAATTTGATTGTTGATGAGAGAAATCATTCTCTTTATCAATCCAACTTGAGTTTTCTGCTTAATCAAACAAATCAATATGATTTTTAATGTAACACTTCGAGTGTGCTTTACAACTACATGTACTATATTTTATGTTTAAGATAAAGTACACACTAAGAATTTTCGGGTTACATATGTAATCTTTTTGAACACTTTATTGCTATTAGTAATGTAAGAAACACTTTGACAAACTTAAACCAAACATAATACAACTGTAGGAGTAATTTGTAGGAATAAAAAGCTTTAGGTACTAAAAATGAAAATCTATTTTTCTTATTTCCTTAATAATGCAGTGTGTATACATGTATATTTATACTTATATAAGTGTTGGTAGCTGGATTTTATTCTAATTTATTATGATAGGTAATAAGGTCATCTATAATTTTATAAAAAAAATATTCTATAGTAGCGAAATAAATATAATAACTGATTAAAATTTACCTTCATATTTCCTAACCCAGTTCTTTGTGTATTGTAAACTTTTTTACCAATCTTCTTTCTCTATTTCACTCAAAATATTATTTCATGGGAAAGAATATAATGACATGATGTTTTTTGCCGTGATTTGACTTCGAATTTTTCACAACGAATATAAGTCATTAGAGTAATGTATCTTTAGAGTTTTAATTCACTTAAGGTGATTTTGTTACTCTTGCTTAGACTTACATCATTTCATCATCAAGTCACAGATCGCACACTGTGTCTAAAATTGTATATAGGTTATAAATCTTGCCCTTTTTTTATCACAATTTGAATCCGAACACGAGGGAATTTCGTTTATTTTCTTTTAACATATTCGTCCGGTATTGAGATAACAATTGATAGTTGATAAAGATATTCAGAAAACTAAGGAGAACGAAATTATAAGTGGCAACACTGAATGTCGTTTAATGACAGAATAAATAAATTCGAAAGAGATGACTGTTGTCATATGACAGGTGGCATACTACGTAACTAAAATGATAGGAGACTTATGACAAGTAACATTTATTCCTTGACAGTTGACAGATGTCGGATAAATGTCAACTTAAGATAAACTGATAGTTGACACCTGACAAATAATTTAAATGACAAACCTGTATAGATTTTGACGATGCATTATAATATGATTACCTTTCCCGGGGATGCTGCGGATGGTTTTTATTAGTAGTAGTAGTAGTAGTATTTAATAATATTACAAGCTACATATATGATATAATGTACCTCTCTCAAGGAATGTATAAATAAATTTGCTAAGTCAGTATGATTAAATGAAGCATATAAAATACATTTTTGTTTATTTCATTTGTTTAGATCTCTCTTTAGGTCTTATCCAAACAGTTACTGACATAAAACAATTACACGCCTCTATACTAACTCATAATGAATAAGCTTGTTAAAATACATGCAACGTCTTCTCCTGCAGCTGATAACTCGAAAGCAAATCCAATTTCGTTAGATATTTGATGATCTATTTATTTCTGTTTTACCTTTTTTTCTAAGTCGAGAATTTTTAGAGAAAAATGTTATAGTATAAAGAGTAAAACTGTATTTTTCTATTTATATTTTTCTGTTAGATTTTTTTTGTTTTGGTTTCTGTTTAAGATGTATAACGAATACCTTAAACCAAATTATAGATGATTTGTCAAGTAAATATATTGAATCTATACTTACGAAATAAGTCATTCTATATGCATAGGATATAGAACACCGTGAGGAAACCTGGACTTATAATTTCCCAATTATAAGTTTGTAATCACCAACCCGTCTTGAGCAAGCGTGGTGATTAACGCTCAAACCTTCTCCATGTGAGAAGAGGCCTGTGCTCAGCAGTGGGGTCTGATAGGCTTAAAAAAAAAAAAAAATATGCATAGGAGTGTTTATTTAAGTGTATCTCTATATATTAGGTTGTTTTGCTGTGAATTCATTGGTTTGCTTCATTAATAAGATATTAAAATTAAATTTTGAGTGGAGAAGACCTCTGTTACTTAAAGCTTATTTTCTAATCATTACTATGCAAGTACTCATTTCTTTTATTATAGTTTGAAAAATTTCTATTATTATTGCTAAAACTATAAAATAAATCTGACGGCTCGCGATGTTTAAAGTGATTTATTTCTAAAATAATTGACGAATATCTTCTCTGTTCTCAACAGCCATTCCATTACTGAGCGAGTGGTGTTCATGGTCTTTGAGTGCGGGGGAGGCCGTGTCAGCTCGTGATCAGCTGGAAGAGGTGCTGCGTAGGGCTGGGGCCGATCCCCTATCTGGGAAGATCTTCTGGGATGCCAAGCACGAGCTGGAGAAAGCCAAACTGGAGACCATGAAGTATGTTATAATTAGTTTTTTATATGTGTTCTTTTCTATCAATATCTATAATTCCATACTTAGTAATAAAGATTAGATATAATAAAAACGAAATCTATTTGCTTGAATTTGAGTATGTACAGATACAAGAGCAAAATTAATCCACTTGCCGCCATTATGATATGCGAATGATTTATCTGGTTTGTATTTTTTTTTATTTATTTCAATTTATTAGCATTGCATAGAGTATGCGTCTGTGTAATAATATAACACGAAATCCGTCGGCGTTTTGATGACATATATAATAGAATGAGAGTTACAAATGTCCATTGAACGATTCAAACCATAGCTTTTGTGCTAAAAAAAATGCTGGCGATAGATAATGGCGTTTATTTAGGATAGGAAAAAAAATGACTTAAGCGTCACCCAATAGATGGTTTTATTGGAGCAATAATATGAAAAACGATTTAATATTGAGCTAACCCAACCCACTATTTCATCAAAATTGGATATCAAAATTATTCTATTATAGATTATATTCTTTCAATCTTCATATTTGTACTCAAATAATTTTTTTTTAACTACATAGCCGCAGCGACAGTTGGCAAAGATTGATAAATGATTTGTTGATTTAATAATAACCTTATGCCTGTAATAATAGAGCTTTTATTTCTCTGTGAAAGTATAAATACATGCGAATGTTTAAATTTGTATTCAAAAATGTAATACAGCACAGCTATTATTAATATTATAACTGAATTATCATAATTTTTGTTACAATTTACACTTATGAGGTCAATGGTCAATCGTATTCTATTATGGTATACTTGTTGAAGGGATCATTACCCAATCCAGTATCCAAATCTATCGAAAGCGTTTTAATTTTTTCTTTCTGTCTGTTCAAACTCATATACTATATAAGCTTCATAAAATATTTAGTCTTTGTTACGTCAAAATTGGTTACTAGGAAATAAAATGGTTGTTCAATGATCATATACATATCTCTTTACTTACATTTGTATATAAGTTTTTAAACGTAAAATAAGTAACTAGTTCAACTTTAAACTTCATTTTGATACACATATGATATTTTTTATTAAATTTTTAAAGCATTTTAAATATATATCATACAATTATAATTCCATACATAAATCTACTTATTTATTAGTTATGAGTGCAATTGCTGTATAACAATTTCCAAACGCGAATTAAAGTCACATGTCACAGAACTCGGCGAATGTTATAAAAAGTAATCATCTTTTAACATGTAGCACTGCAAGTCACGCTTACATATATCGGCATAATAATAAAAAAAAAATATCTAAAAATGGAAGGATGCAAAAAAAATTAACAAGACTATAGTATGCTTAATACTTTCTGTCTATTTGTAGTAACTTTCATTTAACTCCAAAACTACTATTCGGATTTTATTGTTTGTAACATTTGAATTGCTGAGCGTAGTTTTTAACAATATTGGTCTTTGTTTCATCAAAATTGGTAGTTGGGATTGTTATCCATTTTATATACTCGTATAGAAAATAGCTACATATAAATAAAAGAAATAATGCCATTACGAAATTATGATCAATATACAGTCATTGTTTCAGCGAAATGCCCGTAAAAATAATAAGCAACGATCAATTACCGACGATATAATATAAGTATCACAAATTATAAATGTCATACAACTGAAATACAGAATAAAAATTACTTTGTTGACACATAGCTGTAAGTTTAAATGCAAATAATGACATATTTGCCCCCAATAAAATCTGTGACTGTTTCGATTAAGTGAAATACGTACATATATGAGATAAATCTCAATTTTTATATAGTTTTTGAGTATGATGTATTCAATTTTTTTTGTATTCAAAACAATTATAAAATAATAATTTAAAGATGAGAACCATGACAAGTATATAGAGATAAATACCTGTGCATATATTGATATGAATACGCGGACAAAGTTGCGGGCAAAAACGGTTTAAAAAAATGTTGATATATTTGAAATATATCTTATTACTTACTGAGTAAATTGATGTGTTTTTTTTGAATAATTTACTCAATTTCAATGTACAATAATTTATTTCTTGCGAAATGTAGTATTCGGGCGAATTTAAGAGAAACATTAATATTCGATACAGGATCGAGCAGCGCGAATTTGTTTACCTACATATAAAAAAATCTATTGCGTTTCATTAATAGGCATTAGATATAAAAACAATAAATTCAAATATTTTCGATCGAATACGTATTATAAAGGATGTCACATTAAAAAGTGAGAATTATATAATATATGTGCATTATAGACCGTATGTTACGCGGCCGAAGTAGCGGGCAAAAGGTGGTTTCGGAAAAAAGATTTTTTTTTCTTTATTATTAATTTAAATATTTTAAAATTGTAAGCACGTGGCTTATGTGGTTTGAATAAGTTTATCTTAAAAAAAATCCTGCCGATAGAGAGGCCTTTGAGATAAGAAATATATATTTGTACATATTTTTTGTCGTTTGCCACTTGTTTTATTCATGCTCAGCGTCTTAATTTAAAAACAGTTGGTTTGATTCAAAGTTTTAATGAAATACTTACTATGTTTCATTAAAATTTAACATCAATAAGAATTGTCGTGTTCATAAATAGATTAATTAAAAAATATATCTATAGAAATCTGTATTATTGTTGAACTTATCTGGCATTTTTGTTATTTCAAAGTATGTTCGAATATTTTTTAGTAACCGTGTTACGGTGACCTTATAAAAGTCTCATTGACTAAAATGTAAAGTAGAAGAAAATGGCAAAAAGAAAATAGTTTTATTTGAGTGTACTCAATATTTAAGATAACGTTTAAATAAAATGACTGGAAACAATAAAGAGGTCGTATATACTATATAGTATATGTAATTAACACGTTCAATTATAAGCGTGTGTCTGTCTACACGTCTCTCTGTTTCGAATGATCTCGGAAATTATTCGAAAGTTTTAACATTGTTCAAAATTCAACATTAAATAGAAGTGCTTGCAATTGCATAATAAAATAAAATTATTTTATAATTATTAGACGAAGTCGACGACTTGTTATCCATAATTTTATATATATTATTATAACGTGTTTTTCCTAATAATTATTAATCGAGTAATTATAAATATACCTATCAATAATATATCTGCTTACATCTATATGTATACGTTTTATGTAAGTTTCTCTCGTGCTCTGCGAATTCCTCTCACTTGTTCGGCGAATGTTTAATTTTTTTTTATATAAAATTTATTATATTGAATAAAAGTTAAATTAGACATATTAAAGAATTATGATATTATATTGACGTAACAACAGGTTCGTTTGTTGTTGGATTTGATTTCATAAAGGATATACAGAAGACGAAATTGAAGAATGTTTGTTTGTTTGTTTATCTGTTCCACTGATTATACTCAACTGAATGACTTCAAACATGCTTGTCGGATTTCTTTCTATATATAGTTATAGTTAGCTTCTTTATATTTAGTTCAGTTTTATTAAACAAGTCGCCTTTATTTCATTGAAAATTTGTAAGAAAAACAGTATTGAATTCATATAAAATGCGTATTCTGTGGATCTAAAAGGTATAAGCCAGTTAGTTGATGGTATTAATGAACCTTCTTTCCTTAGGACGTCATTAACGGGAGTATCTTGTTTAATTTAAAAATACAGTGCTAGTTAAATATATAAGTCGCAATTAATTATTTTGTTTGTTTTCTCTTTCTATAATAATTTTAAGGTATAATAACAACATGTTTCTTTTATTCTTTTCGTCTACAGATATTATAGATATAAAACCAAGCGTGCAAATCAATGCAGAATAGGCATACATTAAGCTCTGCGAATTTGAAAATTTGTTAGGGATGCAAATAGAATATTTAAATAAATGTGTAAATTATAAGAAATATAGCGTAATAAAAAAAGTAGGTACTCTGATTATTTTGTGTTGAGAAACTAGAAAACATGAATCGAGTGTTTAAAAGTTATTCCCCTGTCGCTATCCTTCAAAATTACTGAATTCTTTTGGTTTGGGTTGCCTTAGTTGGAATATATTTAGTTTTGAAAAATAATTTAACTTTGGCTTATTAAATTTGTATGTTAATTATAATACTTGGTCATTATTTTATCAAAATCGGTTGTTGGCAGCAATATTTGGTCTATGTTTCATCAAAATCGAATGTTATTAAAAATATCTGGTCTTTGTTTCACCGACGTCGGTTGATGGTATAAAATATTTGATCTTTTTTTCGTCAAAATCGGATGTTGGTAGTAATATTTGTCTTTGTTTTATAAAAATCAGATATTGGTAAAAATAATTGGTCTTTGTTTCATCGAAATTGGAAGTTGGTAGAAATATTTGGTTTTTCTTTCGTCAAAATCGGGTATCGATAGAAATATTAGGTCTTTGTTTCATCAAAATCAGATATTGGTAGCAACATTTGGTCTCGTCTTATCAAAATCGGATATAGGTAAAAATATTTCGTCTTTGTTTCATCAAAATCGAATATCGGTAGAAATATTTGGTCTTTGTTTCATCAAAATCAGATATTGGTAGCAACATTTGGTCTCGTCTTATCAAAATCGGATATAGGTAAAAATATTTCGTCTTTGTTTCATCAAAATCGAATATCGGTAGAAATATTTGGTCT